>LPNX010761372.1:0-19834 GCA_001517045.1 Pseudotsuga menziesii | reverse complement strand
AGTCTAACCCCCCCTCTTCTTCCTAACTCTTACTAACCTCCCCTCCCTTCTTATAACCCCCCCTACTCCTCCTTTATATTGATTACACACCACCACTGCATTCATTATCTCTCTGTCTCTCTCTCTCTCTCTCTCTCTCTCTCTCTCTCTCTCTCTGGTATCCCTCTACTACTAACACCGACCTCCACTCTCTCTCTCTCTCTCACATACACACACACATACATAACCCTATGTCTCTCTATACCTCGACACCCTTCGACTAGTATCTTAGCTATTTTGAAATGTTTGACGAATAGTAGTTTTGTTTATTTAGCTAACTCCTGTGTTTGCATTTTATTTTATGTAGGGAACATATACGTAGTGCTTTTCCCAAGAGGCAATGAATGGGGATCTGAATATTTGTTGACATTTTGCTTGGATGGCAAGCAAACCCTCACTGTCTCGTTAAGGGACTCCGAGGGAAATGATTTTTTGATTGGGTCAATGATCATCAAAGAATAATATTTGACATAGGTTTCCCATGCACCAAATAAAAAAGGTTATGTATTTGAAGATTATAGGCCAATTCAAAATGTATACAATTATACAAACTTATTTATTGGCACAAATGTACAACTGCAAAAAATGCCAAGGAATAACTCATCAAAGTCACAATACTTCTTTCCAAGTACTCCGAGCACAAGGGGTTAAAGTGTATTGTTAGTATTAGAGGCGATCCTGATGGTTTAGTCGAGTGACCACAAGTAGGTAGTTAGATATGTGGTATGCACGGTATTTTTGTACTATGTTATAAGTATGTTCCGTACATGTCCATGTCATCATTCTGCTTCATGGTCTCATTTATTGTTGACAACTTGATATATTGATAAATTGCATAGACTTATAGAAGTTTATCAATTACACAAAATTTATCATGGATTTGTTGTATCATATTCATCCTTACATGACTCATGCAATGTATCCCTAGAAATCCAATCTATCCCAAAAACCTAATTTAGAATCCTGAAAACCAAATATACAAACGTAGAAACCTAATATAGCCGTATAAACCCTTGAAACACTTGAAACCTGATGAAATTTCCTAATGAAATTGTTAAAATAAGGTCAAATGCAATTTCCACATTAAGAAATATCTATTATCAAATACTCACACATCTGCAGAATTGTAATGGCATCATATGCCTTGTAGAGTCCATAGCTTGTACTTGTAAACCCTATCTTTTATCTAAACTATAGCTTGTAAACTAGCTCCTAGTTTGCAATATAAACCTTAGCTTGTAGGATAGGCCCTAATTTCTAGAATTCCTAGGTTGACCAATCAATTTAATTTCAAATTCCATGTCCACATTGAGCAATGTTAACTAGACATGATTTTGAAACACACCAAATATTTCAAGTCTAACTTCCAAATATCTACAAGCCCTAGTTTGTAGCCTAAAACATAGTTTATGTTCTAAACCCTAAAAACCCTAGAAATTGTTATATTGAGGGGCAAAAATACATAAATCCCATCACAAAAGTTTTCTTGAATCCAAACAATTATGCACGATAATCTAAAAATCCCCATGCTCCTAATATATTTGCATGCCAAAAAACTTCATTGTACATATATATTCATATGCATCCATTTGTGTATAAACTATTGTGATGCAAATATGCACTTAAGTCGAAGAAACCCTTGTTTGTATTACGAATGCTAGAAACCCTTGTTTGTAGCTTCCTCCTATAGGATATGCCACTTGCCTCTACCTTCAATCTTGAAGTTGGTCCTTTAAGGACTTTAGACAACACCCTATGTTTTCATGAAAATTCCTAATGCAAGTGTTAAAATAAGGTATTAAAATATTCCCATGCTTAACAATCGTATCTAATCCTAGAATAGAAATCCTAGCTTACAAACCTTATATCAAATTCTAGAAACCCTTGTTTGTACTGTAAACCCCAGTTTGAATTCTAAACCTTAGAAACCTCAATTTATAACTTAAATCCTAGTTTGTGTTAAAAATACTAGGAATCCTACTTTGTGTTCAAAATACTCGAAACACTAGTTCATAGCCTCTAAATATCATATATATATTGCTAATATAATTTATTCAATGTCGGCATTGACCAATATCTAGTATCAAACATTCAAACCTTTACAAGTTTTCCCTAGGTCCAATTTGGCATGTGTCCATGAATGGATACATGAAGATACTTGAAAAAAGACATAAATAAAAAAATGTGGCTGGGATCAATGAAACGTTGATGTTGTTGGATTCGGTACATCACAATAATTCTAGGGGTTCCCCTCTCTTATGGTTTGATGGCCCATGGATCCTCTTTTAAGTCGATTTTTGAAACTACAGTTTTTCTTAGTAAGGGAACGTGCATTTTTTGCACATAGGGGTCATCTTTGCAAATTTATTTCTTGAGAACTTGTGTCTAGTGTTCCCACATTGAACCTACCTAAATACACTTACAGGACCTCCTGAAACCCATTTTTTTTGCACAATAGGAATTCTATGCCTTGGGTAGGGATTCAACATATGTCCATGAAAGCCTCCAAGAGGTGAGCTTCAATGTGCCATATAATAGTGATCGTGGCTCAAATCTATGAACCATTAGCTCCATTGGAATAAATACATGGGAATAGTGCTAAGGGCTCCCCTCTCATATGATTCCACAGCTTCCAGTTCATGTTCTAGGTCGTTTTTGAAACTAGGGTTTTTCTTAGTAAGGGAATGTGTAATTTTTGCACGTAGGGGTCCACTTTGCTAATTCCTTGATTGAGAAGTTGTATATAGAATTCCCACATGGAAAATGTCTAACTAAACTTGCAAGACCTCCTGAAACCTAGTTTTTTTGTACAACTGCAATTCTATGTCGTGGGACCTCCTCAAAAAATTCATCTAATCCTTAATCATCACCAGACTATCCAACTCTTTGTTCTATACATACATGCCAAGCAGAAGATAATGAAGCACATTTGTTTCCAACATAATTACCATTTCCTTATTTGATATGAAACCTGGGGTTGTTATAACTAGGATCTAGAGAGAACACATATATATCGTCATCCACATAATATATTATTTTATTGTTGGAAAATTCAATGTATGCAGACTTTGCAACCTTCTCTAGAAAATTTGCATTAAAATTTTGCAATGATTAATTAGACCACGGGATTTGGATACTATTTGAAGTACCCCAATCTCAAGGTGAGGCATGTATTTTCTACACATGGACTAATTAATGATTTTGGTTACTTCCAGTGTTCCACCAGTTTCATCTTAATTATTGTTGCTAGGAAATTATGGCAATGGATACATTTTATTCCTTTTTTCAATGCTGGACAGTGTTATCATAGGGGTTATCCATGATGATAAGAAGAAATTACCCTATACTTGCATGAGTATGATCTTATATTATCTATCTTGCAATCATATATGAAGATTAGGCAGCCATTTTTTCTTCTTGTAAATCACGTCTTCAAGAATTATGGACTTTTTGTTTGGCTAAAAGTTAAAATGGGGTGAATCATTGTATGATTCATACTACAAACTAGTTGAAGTAGAAAGTCCTCTCCTAAAGAGAAACACTTCCAATGGTTGTATAATACTTCTAGCATCTAATAGACTCTCCCACCGTGATTGCAATGTTGTGTTCTCTCCCACTATGAGTGCAATGTTGTGTTTTGAAGGTCTGATTGGGCCTCTAAGAATTGTTGATTATATAAATGCTTGTATACCACCCTATTTTCTTAATGTAAAAGGATGAATTGCACCCCTATGAAAAAAACCCTTCTGGTTTTACTAGTCACCCACTGATGAGAGGATGGAGGATCTAGTGAACACACCATTAGCTTTTGAAGATGCACTTGTTGCTTTGTTTGAGCACAGTGATCATACACTTCAAAGACATGTAAAAAAATTGTTAGGAAGCCCTAGTTTACACCCCTATCATCCTAAACTAGCCTAGATACCATCTCCTTCAGCCCTAGCCATCTTATCCCTCAACGCAAGGCCATTTTCATCACTGATTTTGCCTCTAGAACCTAACGCACTGCGAAATCCATTGGAATGTAGATCATATAGGGAACCCCCTAAGTGCTTCGGGCCCTAAGTGCTTCGGTGTTACACTCACCTTGGCATGGATGCTTTCCTCCATGATCCCAAGACCATAAACCTTCAATGCAAGGGATCTAGGCTCTTGATTTAGCCATCTTCGTACCTCTAGGAACTCCATAAAATCTTAACTACAGATTCAAAAAGGAGGAAACCATCACCATATTTCCCTATCTCATTTGACCCTACACCAACCTACCAACATCCCTTTGACACCTATGCTATCAACTCTCAAATGTTCCACACCCTAGGCCCTAATACAGTCCTAAAGATCACTATTATTTAAAAAATTTATGTTTTGTCTTCCCATAAATCCATCCTACCACAAGGCACCTACTTTATTGTGATTGTCTTCTTCACCAGCCATCTCTTGCACACCTGAAACATAAACACAAAATTATCATAAAGATTTACCATCTAATCTAATTTCAATGCTTATTTAATGGTAAAGATCAACATTATTAATATATGCAACTTGTTGATAGTATTCCCATAATCATGACATATGTATTTATCCTTGGACTGGGAATCTTGAATAGCACTTGTCATCTTTCCATCATTATTATCTTGCATACTATCATACTAAAAATTTCATTCTTAAGTTGAATATATTTACTGTGATTTTCATTCGCATTTGGCATACCTGGGTATTATCTCTGTCACACAATGATACTTGGAATACATATTTACTAATTGATTTCTTCTATTAACAATATAATTTCATAAATGCAAGTTTAGTATTGGAATCTTTCACATAAGCCAAATATGAACTACATATCAGTACCTTGCAATTACAGTACTCACATTGGGATTGTGTTTATAATTGGTGCAAAAGCTTTGGAATCCTTTTCATCACTCTTGAAGTAAATAAATTGGAGATAGCATGCATATTGAAACATAAGAAGAGTTGCAATTTTCAACAATAGTACATGCTATGACAATCATATCCATTTTGTTGTTGGGTTTTCTTGAGGCATACATACTATACACCTTGACAGTTTTATTTCCTTGATATATACAAGAGAATCATGTTATTTTAAGAATTTGATGAGTTTTGGAACCATTCTAGAACATAACTACTATATACTCACCAAATCTGAATCATTTGGGCATATTGATTTAAAACTGGAAATTACTAACAGTGTAAATTCTCCTTCCTTTTAGAAAGCACTATAAATAGATATTTGGAAACATATTTGTGTTTGGAATCACTGAGTTTAGTACTTGTGGCATTTTTCATTAGTGTGAAAGTCATTGTTTACATTTACACTTGATTGCAAGATTCGTATGACATACATTTTCTTTGGCTTCATATGACATGCGTGATTGTAAGATTCTGTTTATGCAGCCATAAAATCTAATTCACAATAGTTTATTTTTACAGGTTGATAAGTGGAGCTGAGTAAAAATTAAACTCACTTCTTCCTCCCTATCAAAAGCAGCTGAAGATGCCAAACCTAGAGTACTTGAGTTTCTATGCTATTACTCACTTGATAGAGGTAAGCATGAGTTAATGTATGAAGTATCTTGTTGTATATAGGATTTTAAAAACTTTTTGTAGTGATACTAAAATGAGATGATAAATTATGAACATATAATATCAATGGTTTTTCATACTGAAACTTGCATTCTTAAGTGGAAGATTTTTATAATGATTTTCATTGGCATTTGGTATACCTAGTGTTACAGAGATAACTTCCTATGGCTTGGGATACCACAACAGACAGAGTAACCACATAAATCAATCCTTTCCCATATGTAATAAAAATAAAACATCTAACACTAAAGGATATTGAAACATACCTTATTCTAAATGGTTAATGTGGATCCCCATTAAGCTTTTCCACTCTCACTTGTATTAGCAATTTGCTCTCTCAACATTCAACAAACAAGACAAGTGTGCTATATAATGGTGTTAGACCTACTCTATCATATATAATAAATAACATATAAGCATTTAAAATAATCCATGGATTCAATATTCATTTAAATAGACATTATTGGATAGGAAAAGATATTTATATTTAATATAAATCAAATATTACAATGGTGACAACCTCTGTCGACACGTCTGTGAACCGGAGAAACTGAGTCCTCCACCACTTCAATCCTCCATATCTTGATAGCAAGCTCATGAGAAAAGGAAATATTGGGAAGAACACAAAGTGCTCCAAGGGAGAAAGGGATGCAGACTCAAGTATAAGCTCCAGCAACAATGGACTATAGTTTTCTTGCTCTTCAATTATTCCCCTTTAATGTATCCAAACAGTTCCTTATATAGTGCTTCAATGGGGTAATGGAAGGTCAAATATGAGTGATCTCAAGGCATATCGAAGGCCAAGAGAGAAGTGACTCGGATCCACATAAAGGAAAACTCCAAAACTATTTGGCCTTTTGCACACATCCCGATGTACACGGGTTTAGGGGTCATATCCTCGTAGATACGTGATAATGGGTTTAAAAGTCACGTATGGAAAATAATGCATATTTTTAGGGATGATATTGGAAACATCAAAGGTAAAATATGGTCCATGGGGTCCAAAGAGTCTACAGAGGGATACGGAAGGCCATAAATGTGTGATCCACCATATGTGGTAAAATTAGCTGTAACAGATGCCCCCTAATGTGTGAGGTTAGAGGGTTGATACGATGGCCGAAATACATTACAAGTACATCCCAAAAGTGGAGTGATTAAGAACTGTGTGGAAGAACTAGCCATCCAAAAATACAATAATCAAACTCTACACATGACTGCAAGTACATACAACAGTCTCGGATATATAAGAGTACAATGGCCATGAATAGGAATGATACAAAATATGACATGTGTGGTTATCGCCATGTACAATATAGATAGATCAGGATCTCCATGATGAATATATACAAAGAAACATGATCTCCATGAAAGATGAAGATATACAATGGATCAAGATCTCCATAATGGATGAATATATTTGACATACACTAGCATCAAGTCACGAGAGATGAAATCTCATGAGCACTGACATGATCAAGGAAGTAGCATATATGAAATGCCACCAATATTGAAGTTCTTCTACATAATATGCTACGAGTACATGTCCTACTATGTGAATAGAGGTCTCGAGGTCAAACATAGTAGTTCATCATCTAATTACTAGTCATTGATGTATACTGTTAACAGACGTGATATCACCCACTGATAAAGAAAATGGGAATCAAGGTACTAGAATGAAAATTAAAAAGTGTGAATAAATGTGTTGAGTTCAAACACTTGAAAGAATCCATTGATCAGAGGACATTGAAGTATTACCAAAATTGTTGATGGCGAGAGAACCTCCCACTAATGACTGCAAGTCTCAAGGCACTCAAAATGACTCTAGATTCCTATCCTAGAATAAATGATCTGAAGTCGATGGGATGAAATCCACTAGAAGGAGGGAATTACGGCATCCCTCATCATCTAACATGAGGTACTTAGCAAAGTTGTATAATGTTGAAGTACTCGGTAATAATGTGCACGAACCTGTATCAGTACTGGGAATGGCCACCATGCAAAGTCAAGAGAACTAAGGAATGGCCGAATCAGGTTTCAAATTCCTTCGAAGAAGAGAATAAAGGTGAACGGTGACTGAATGTAGGAAAAATAGACTCAATATACAAAACTGGGACATCTTCGTGACATAGGAGGCATCGATAGAGGCTCCATAGGGATTGGAAGCTTAACCAGCCAGTGGAAATAAACTTAGAGAAACAAGTGCAGCTCCTAAATTCAAACTGTTAACCCAACCAACGGATGTGATATACAATGCTCTATTCAAAGGTGACACAACTCAACTGCTTCCAAAGATAACATCTTTTCCTATCCAGCTTTTTGGGTTTTTTTTTTTTGGACCTTTTCAAATATATTAAAAATATTGAAAAAGAATAAAAGTGCTTTATAGTTACAGACTAGGAGGAGAGGAGTGTCGAGGGGCAAAAAAACTAGTTCCAAGCAATGAAATGTACCTATGCTCAATGCAAGGAAACATGTGTAGGATAACGACACTCTGGGGAAAGTCCCTTCCTGGTAAAAAATGGGGAATCAAGCTGCAAAAGATATGTAAAATGGCTCTGCTTGGCTAGACATGAGACAATCTTGGGCTATATAGCTCATAATAAAAGTCATGGAAGCCAACATAAGGCTCAATAAGGCAACCAAAACTCATGATAATGCAATTGCAACTTGACATAAGGGAGTCTTGGGGGAAAAGGCCAGCAAAAAGATTAAGAGAAGTATGAGGCTCTTGCACAAAGTCATGGCAATACTATACAAAGGACTCCCACACCCTAAAATAAAAATGTTAGCATGGGCTTCAAATGCAAAACAAGAGCTAACTAGGGCACCCATGTATGGTCAAGCTCTACCATTCACATGATGTCAATTATAAAAGCAACAAGGAGGTTCCGTGGCAAGATAGAATGTGTTCATACCTAATGTTATAATGAAATAGTCATAAGGTCATGCAAAGTGAAAATGGATGTGAAACCTAACCTATATGCCAGTTTAGACATAATACCTTAAATCAGCATGAATGAGTTAAAACCATGATCAAACGACGCTCAAAATGAGCTCCTACATCATCAAATTAGTCCAAAACAATCCAAAATGGTCAGAAACAATAAAAAACTATAGAAAGTGGGTAAAAAGTTTCAAAAATTTCTATAAATAGTAAAAAAATTCAAAAATTCCATATCATTTGAAATTTTTACCCATTTGAGCTCAAAACTTCCAACACGAATTTCGGGAGCATCGTCCGGCGAAATTTGACGCCATTTGTTCCAGGTAACTCTTCATGTTCTCCTCTTACCATTTGATGCAAATTTTTTTAGTTTCCATGGTCAATTTTATTTTCTAGGCCAGTCTAAAGTAGGCATTTCAGCCCACGTGAATATCAGGTTGTTTTCCACGTATAGGGCTGGCCATACGTGGAAAAACCTTCTAAAACCTTGTACATACGCAGTTGTTTTCAAAAGAGTCGCGTATGCGGTCGTGAACAAGGATTTTTAAGGTAAACAATGACCAAAAATCTTGTTTTATGTGCAGGATATTTCTATAATGGAGGGAGAGGGAACATGGTGATGTAGAAGAGGCTGTTCAAGGTGACTTAATGGCCCAACAAGCTCTACGTGCATGCGGTTTGTATAAGTTTTGGTGTCTTGGCAACCTGAGGGACAAACCAAGACTCCTGTAGATGTTAGTGGATTATTGGGATCTAGAATCAGAGTCTTTTCACATTAACGGGATGTCTCTTAGTATAGATATCGAGGACATATATTTTATTACTGGATTATCCCAACGAGGAGAGGTGGTAAACCTATGCGCTCGTGGGTACCGAAGGTGGCCTGACTATTGATGAGTACATTGCAGTGTACTACTTTCTAGACATAGAAAAGGTTGGGAGTCAAATCCTGATAAACTTGATCTAGGTGTTGGGACTAAAGGCCATACTATTGGCACTTGGCAGATAGCCAGTCTAGCTTCACTCCCCCAGGCCTCGCAGCCATTGATGTTCTATGAGGTGGAGTGTATGAGACCCACAATGTATGACTGGAGCACTGCACTTTTGAGTAACATGAAGTAGCAGCTCAGTGACTGCATGATGGGCAAGGTGAGAAACATCGGTTTCAGCAGCATACTGAGCATGTTCTTCTTTGAGCATGTACCGGGGCTAAGCCATAGAGTGGACATTCCTCCACACAGATTTTGAGATCCGGCCCAATGACATTGGGAAAATGTTATGCATGGACTGGGTAGAGGTAGGGTGGCTAGACCCTACCCAATGGACTTCTTTCCATGGTGGCGGCGGCAGATCATTGCTATAAATGACTACCCCTATGCAGGGATAAATTTTCGGGGAGATCTGGATATTCCCCTACCACCAGGAGTGGCATATGGTGACATAGGTAATGGATCCCAAACCCTATTTTTAAGTTTTTTTTTAAATTATTAAAAAAAAAATTGTGTGTGTGTGTGTTTTTTTGATATATTGACTCAAAAGACATGTTTTGGTGTGACAAAACATAGTGACAATATGTCATGTGTATACATATGTTGAACCATGGAAACCTAATGATTTCCCTCATCATAGATGAAGGGGAAGAGAAGATGACATCATGGGTGTGGATGAGGAGTGGACGCTCCAAATCATCCACACAAACTTTGTACGCTTGACACATGTGGTACCCATGGCACAAGTTGAGGACTTTCTTGAGGCCATCCAGTGCCAGGTAGTTGGTGTACCATTGGCATGGGTTTGATTATTTCGACATCTAGCTAGAGCCGTGGTGTGCTACCATGATCAAAACCCCCCTCCTCCTCCTCAGGCTTAGAAGCCCCAATTTTGTATTATGACACTTATGTATTATGACATCACATTTTGGATGTTTAATGAAAAACTTTTATGATGATTGATTTATTTATTTACATGTGTGTAAAAATGTATGTTTGTGATATGATTATGGTCTATGAAACAAATGCCATTCTAACACATAGTTATCATATGAGTCAGCAACATAATTAAAAATTATTGAAACATGTATGTATGTTATGTTCTCAAATTGCCATTCTAGCAATCTCACACGTAAAAATCTTCGTAATAATGTTGTATCCCTAATATGATACAAGCCATTAAGCTGTGAAACCACTAACTGCGAATCAAGACATACCTTAAGAGAGAGAATACTATGTGAAATGGCATCTTCCAATAACTTGATAACAGAACTATATTCAGCAACATTGTTCGAAGAAGGCTATAAACATACGCCTCCTTACGACAATACTTGACATGTAGGAGTATAAATCACCCAAGCAGCAGAAGCTGAGTTTTGAGTGTGATGGCTAGAACCATCAGTGAATCCTGTGTAAGCGGAAGACTCCATAGACATCTTCCATAAGAAACAAAATCTAATTAACAAACCCAATCACCATAAGAATACCTAACTATGTAAAAAACTGTACAATAATATACAATAATCAACCCTAGCTGAAGATTATGCATAGTATTTTTTAAGATAGATCTCATTTCTAGGCTCTGCCAAGGCTGTCCCTTCATAATCCACTAGCTCATAGGTGCCCTTCTCTAACACACATTTGACTACGTAAGGACCATGCCACATGGGATTACACTTCCCTATCCCCAAGTGTTCTTTAGCTTGATCCCATAAAAGGACCAAATCACCTTCACTAAACCTCCTTGGATGGACAAACTTATCATATTTTACCTTAATGCGACGCTAATTTACTTCTAGAGCCACTAAGGAATCCCGGTGCTGCTCATCAAGCTGCTGTAAGTGGACCAAACATTCCTCTAATGCAGAAGTGTCTGGTAAAATCTCTATAGATAGCTTCAACAAAGGGATTTCACATTCAACTGGTAAAATAGACTCCACCCCATGTACGAGTTGATATGGAGAGAAACCGATGGAAGTCTTAACCATGGCTCTATAAGCCCATAAAGAAGGATATAACATGATATGCCAATTCATCTTGCTTTGCGCAATGGTTCATTGGAGAATGAACTTAAGTTATTTATTCACTGCTTCGACCTGTCCATTTGTTTGAGGGTAATAAGAAGAGGAGTGCTCCTGCTTATATCTTGACTTCGAAGCCAACTCTTTCATCATTCTATTCTAAAAGTGTCTACCATGGTCAGTGACAAGCTCTTTTGGAATGTCGAACTGAGTAATAATTTGGTTGAAAACGAAATGCATGGTTGTCTCATTGTCAGATTTAATCATGTGCATAGCCTTTACCCATTTCATGAAATAGTCAGTAGCCACTATAATGTGATGATGCCCCCCATCTGAAGCTGGGTTTCAATCCATGAAGTCAAGCCCCCTCTTAGTGAAGGAACTGGCGGTGATAATGGGATGTAACGGGGAAGGATACGAGTGCATATTGCGTGTAAACACCTAAAAAGGGTGATACTTCTTGACCACATTGACACAATATTTGAATATCGACAACCAAAAATATCTTCCTCTCAAGATTATTTGGGCTGTAGAAATCCCAGATAAATGACCACCACATGCCCCTCCATGGGAATCGTTCAGCACAACCTCAGCCTCATCATGGATCAAACAATGGTGCAAAATGGAATCTACCCCACGATGGTACAAAGTGTTATCCACTATAAGGTATTTCTTAGATACATGACATAGTTGTCGCTCATCCCGTGAAAGGTGAGTAGGGACCTTCAACATTTGCAATTATACAATGATATCCCCATACCATGGGTCCAAAGTTGAGATAAGGAAAATATGCTCATCGACAAACGTATCCTCATAAACCTCCTCCTCCTTCCCACTTGGAAAATAAAAAATGAGCTCTGCAAAGATCAATGATTTCTTTGATTTTGTCGAAACGAATTCGAGATCAAATTCTTGCAAAATAACAATCCACTTATTATATTTTCCCACGATCATCCTTCTAGTGAGGTTGAACTAAAATGGATTGACATGAGCTACCACCAAGGTCTAGTGAAGGAGAATGTAATGTCTCAACCTTTAAACCATGGGAATGGTGGCAAAGGAAAGTTTATCCACATGAGAATAATGGATTTCCACATCAATAAGGTTCTGGCTCAAATAATATATGACATGCTCATGGAGCTCCTCATCCTCTTGAACCAAAACCATACCAACCGTCTCCATGGACACGGCCACATAAATAAAAAAATCATAGCTATAGTCAGGTGGACTAAGCACGGGGGCCAATTCTAAGGCTCGCTTAAGAGCATCAAAGGACTCCTAGGCCCGTTCATCCCAGCAAAAAATAGTGTCCTTATTTAAAAGACACATAAAGCCTTTAGTCAAATTTTCCATGCCTTGAAAACACTGAAGATGTATAATATTACTTGGGGAATACAATTGAAGTATTTCCTCAACCTTTAAGGGATCGAATCTTATACCCTCCTTTGATACAATGAACCCTAGCAAGCGACCAACAATCATGCAAAAGATGCACTTATGAGGATTTAACCTAACCTGGTAATGGCGACATCTTTCTAATACTAATCTCAAATGGTATGGATGATGCACTCTTAGATGAGAATGAGGAGCAAGATCATCCAAATACACTTCGATAATCATTTTGAGATCATGAAAAATTAAGGTCATAGCCTGCTGAAATGTGGCTCTAGCATTTTTAAGACCAAAAGGCATATTTTGATATGCAAACATACCCCAAGGAGAAATAAATGCAGTTTTATGTTGATCCTCAGGTTTGATATGAATCTGATTATATCCGGAAAAACTGTTCATGAAGGAGAATACCTCGCTTCTTGCACACTCATCCAAAATCTAATCAATAAATGGTGTGGGAAAATTATCCTTGCGACAAGCGCAATTTAAATCATGGAAATCAGTGCATATATGGATCGCTCCCTGCTTCTTATCAACCGGAACAGGGTTTGAAACCCATTCGTTAAGGGAACAGGATAGATAAAACTGGCTTTTAACAGCTTCTCTATCTTAGCCTTAATAGTGGGTGATTTTCTAGGATTCACCGCATGCAAATGTTGTTGAACGGGCTTCGCATTCGGATAGGTCTTAATCTCATGTTCGATAATACAAGGGTTGATACGTGGCATTTCTTCATATGACCAAGCGAAGATGTCATGAAACTCTTTAAATAGCTTGGTATACTCCTTGATTTCAGCAGGGGAACAATCCACCCCAATGTAGACATTCTCAACTTTGCCAGGATCGCGAGAAATATTGATAGGAGTATTAGGTGATAAATTCACCATGTTCCCATCAGCCATCTAACCAAGAGAGCTCAATGGAACTCCGAGAATACCAATCTTCTTGCTAAGAATCTTCCTAAATTCCTCATGCTCCATACGGTTAAGCTTGGGAATAAAAAAGTATCTATGATGTAACTCTTCTCAAGGTGGCTTAACCCCAGACATGGCCTCAATAATGGATTCATCCGATGGAAAAACATTGTCAAGACAATCATGTGCATGAGAGGAGTTGAGTGCCCATGCAGGTAGCACATAAGGGTCCTCCTCCTTTTTCCACGAAGAGGAAGGACTAGTCTCTACAACACAATCAAGATTCGCTTGATATGCTATCATTGCTGCAGGAAATGGAACATCTGTTTCGACAGGTCCATTCAAATGAATCGATGAAGGAAGAATTGAAGGATCTTCCATATGGGTAGTGCGAAAAGACACCAAATTCAACAAAGATGAAGCCCCACCAAAACTAGATCCGATCATAAGAATGGGTGTAGGACAACTAAAGGTCCCTATAAGAGATGGATACATACCCACACCCACACTCCCAATTACCGACTGAGAATGATCGATAATCAGGATAGAAGCTCCTGATGATGCAATAACACTTGGATTATGGAATGATGTATGATCAATCATAATGATCTTCCCATTAAATGGAAATAATACTACTCGAAAAAGAGAAGAGGTTACGGCTTGCATACTATACATCCAATTTCGGCCCAATAAAATATTGTAGTCAAGGGGCACATCAACCACCTCGACCTCAATCACAATGGTCTTCCCTCCTAATTGGACCTTAAGAGAAGGAAGAATCCTATGCGACCGAAATGATATACAATCAAAAAAATTCAACATAGTAGCAGATTGAGACAACTCAGGAGAACCCAAACCCTTCCAACATGACAAAGAAATCACAGAAGCAGCAGCGCCTTCATCAAGTACAGTGCATTTGATGGTCATATTAAGACACTCTACATGAATCAAAAGAGACACATAGTAAGGAAAGCGAGGTTGTAGTCCCATGGTTTCAAGTTTGATGATGGAAGAAGAGTTATCATCATTAACCCTAAGAGTAGAAATCAAGGATTTCCTTTGTGGAGGACAACTCTGAAGTACTTCAAGCACGGACATCGAATAAGGAGTTTGGCCCAAATCCTCGACAACAAAATAGTTATGGGTATCTTGGGCATTAGGATTGTGCCCCGAATGCTTTAGGACTCCCTTAGGAATGCGAGGTGCAATTTCAAGTTTATCCATAGGGTTTTTGATATGTAAAGGCCTCTCGAGTGGAGCGGGTTCTTTTCCAAGGTCTGGTTGTGACAAACCATAATCTTTCACATGAGTCACAACCTTAGTAGCACGTACCATGTTGATGCAACCATGACCAGTATTGGCTTTTGGCGGATTTTGATCTCCACCCAATGAATAATTAGGATCATTGGTCCTCAAGTTTATATTTTGATTATGGGGTAAAGGATTAGTTAGCATAGCTGGGCCTTGTGCTATGAATTTTGAGGCATCTTCCATATGAGGGCACAAGTGAGTGAGGTGGTCCTCCTTACACAATTTGCAAGGAAACTTTACCTTATGTTTAGATTGATTGTCCCCCCCAGCATTGCGAGTGTTCTTATCATTAAAATTACCATTTTTGTTCTTGTTCCCACCCTTACGATTATTTTTACCCTTTTTCTTATTCCTTCTAGGATGCTGGTTTCCCTTTTGGTCCGACGATTGAATGGAAAGTACACTCACCGTTTGGGTGGGTTGAGATGAATTCATGGCTTGTCCCGAAGTGGATTGATTAATAGACAATTGGCTCACTTGTTTCACAACTGAATCCATAGTTTTGGCACTTGTAAAACCCATGATTCCATCGGCATGTGGTCCAGGATTGATCTTGGGATCGAAACTAGAACTCGGAGCATTAGGTATAATCTCATACAAAAGTCCATATTGAGCGTAGATCAAATACAAATCTTGTTCCCTAAATATTGCTTGTTCCTCATTTTTGAATCCGAATGTAGAAACATCCTTCGCGATGTAAGGTAACAACGACTTGAGGAACCACTCAAGGATAAATTTCGGTGGTATAAAGGATTTAATCAACCTCTTACGTCTACTCCACTCTTGAATATGATCCGAGATATGTGTGGCTTTGTTTTGTTGAAATGTCAAAAAGAGTTATGTACCAACATCGTAACTTACGGGTAGCTGAAAGTGATTGAGGAAATTCATGGCAAGGTCATCGAATAAAATGAATTCCCCCCTTCGTAACTTTATATACCATTTCACTGAAATCCCTGTGAGGGTGCATTGAAATAGCCTTAAACGAATTGAGTCGTCATGTAAGGAATTGGAAGAGCACCAAAGGTGAAAAGTAGTGACATGTTCACTAGGATCTTCTCCTACTTTTCTCTCGAACTTGGGGATGTCCAAGGGAAGCTTGTTAGGGACAACCAGCTAGGTTGGGTCATGAGATACCAAATCATTCATAAGTCTCGATAAGTCAGGTAAGTTCAATGTTGCGAGAAAAGGGAGCCTAAGTTGAGTCGATCTATGCCATGCTCTCTGATAGTTATGGGCCATATAAGGCTAATTACTATAAATACCATGGCCTTCGACATAATATCTTCCTCCCATTTGACTTGTGTAAGGATGCCTGGAAGCATTATGATGTGGTGTACCTTGACTATGCAGTGCTACAAACCCATAATTGGAAGACTAAGCAGGTTGTTGATACCCGTACCCATAGAGTTAATATTTTTGTCCATACTGCGGTCCATAAGACTGTCCATGACAAGCTCCATAATGTGTCCCATGGGATGTCCCATGAGAAGCTCCATAGTTAGGGATATGGGGAATTCGTTGCGATGGACCATGAGATGATCCAAAAATAGGAATATGACCTCTTAAGACAATAGGAGGTACTTGACTCTGAGATACTACCGTGCGAGCAGTCGCAGTACGAACATGTCTAGTAACAATATTCTGGCCTGAAGGACCACATGAATGAGGGGAAGGAAGGGTTGTCAAAAATGCATTCGAAGGAGTAGGTTTTGAGGATGAAGGGACATGTGAAGGGATGTAAGTGGTATTCCCTATGGTCACTTTTCTTGATTCTGGTATCTGCATATGACTGCTAACACTAGGTCTAGGATGGAGATGTGAGGTAGCTTCCACCACCAAGATGGAAGGTGCAATGTCATTAGTGCTCCCAAATATCTCCACATGGAAAGGAATAGGAGTGCCCCCAGGCATAGTGCTAGGTTCAACTTTTGACTTGGCATGATGTAATAGATCGTGTGCAGGGATATCATGCATGCCATAATGAGCATGGCTAGTTCATGTGGGTTCATGATGAGTCTTGTCACCTAGAAACCAATACCGGTGACCTATGAATGAGGGATCATAACCAGAATGTGAAGGTGTCACGTCCCCGACCCTCCGACTGGCGAAGAGGACGCGACCAACACCAATCACTCAACCGGGCAAACAGCCCCATGAAGTTAAACCAAGATAAATGCTTATATTAAATTTCTTAAACATACACAGCAGGATGCATGATCCATCATACTAAGATGCATAAAACATCAGCATACATCGGAATCAACACACATACATTACAGCATTAATCATGTTCATCATTTCTCATGAAATAGTATATAAATTGCAGAGATGAAGTAACCAGCAGCACTTATCTTTCAATGAAGAACTCGCCCGCAACTAGCTACATCGCTACAACGTTCCACCCAACCATAGGCCAGCATGCCCATCAATATCTCAGCAACGATGCCACCCCCGAGCTGGGCATGATTCCTCCAAGGATAGGGGTCAACGCATGATTACACATAGCTGAGGGACACAATAAGCCAAACCAACATCGCTGGGTTTACCAGGCCTTCCTCAATCAGCCAAGCCAGCACAGTATGAAGACCAACCACTACACACCCGCAGGATAACAACCCTTCACAGCCCCAGTGAAGAAGCAAAGATGACCAGGGATAACCCTAAACTAACGATGAGCACAGCTCAAGCCCACAAGGCAACACAGATTTTTTCTTGGCCCTACCATGGCCAAAACAACTCGGCTGCAACCCAAAACCAAGGTACTCCAGCAGCCAAAAACACACAATGAATGATAGCAATAATCCACAGTCCCAAAACAGGGAAACTCAGCCAACAGATTGGAAATCAACAGTGGCCCAAAACGAAATTGACCACCACAACCAACAAAATGTGCGGAAGACAACAGCCCCAAAACACAAGTAGTGAGCACGGCTCACAACATGGGAAAACGACCCAAACAGTCTGTACGTGAGGGAACTTGCACCCAACAGCAAAACACAGAGGAAAACATACCCGATTCCACTCTGTGGAAAACATGGATGACCACCAATAAGCAGCTCCTCTCCTGGCTGCGTGAGTTCTAGTAGAACAACTTCCTGTGCGTGAGGATGACAGCACCGACCTCTACGTGATGAAGAACCAATCCTTCTCCGCACGTGAGGGTGAGGTAACCAGCGTGTGAGGGAAAACAACACTAACCTCTGCATGAGGGATATGAACATACCCAAATGGAAGAATCGGGAGGACGAACAGGCCACCGTCGTGAAGGTTCAAGACCAGGCGTGATAGCAACTGACCATAGTCATGAAGATTGAAAATGTGGGAGAGAAGAGTGAATGCAGTCGTGGGTGGAGTGGGTGGGTGGGCAAGGGACTGACAGCCCTGCCACCCCACTCCCAAGGACAATAACTGCCCCCAACCACTAGCGGCCATAACTCCTCAACTACTCCCTAAAACAATAAAGAGGTTGAGAAAGGGAAGATGGCAAAACAAAACAAGGTGGCAACAAATGGGTTTTTTCCCCATAAACCAAGGTTTGACATCCCCCACCCCTTATCCTTTGGAATCATGCCCTTTTCATTCAACGTTGCACTGTCGTAGATGGTTTTGGTTTTAGTTTTATTTTGATGTATGTATTTACATGATGCCACATTATAATGTGTCGGATAGCATGGCATACCATCGGCAACTACCCCTATTGCTGAAACATACATGACCAAATCGATGGTGGGGCTTTTGCCTTGAGCTCCTCACCATGATTAATCACATTTTATACATCATGCAAACGGGGTCAAAACTGGGGGTGTGACATTCCCCTCCCCCTTGGAATAACACCGTCCTCGGTGTTCCATTACATATATATACAGTACATATACAATTGCACATCAAAATTTCAAAATTGCATATCTGTCCCACGTCCAATCATTTATTTTGAATGTTCAATACCAAGCCCCTCGGCTTCCATGGAATTCTTCTATTGGTTCTCAGCTTCCAGCTGATCCCGAAGTCTAGGAAATTTGTGACGATTTCCTTCATCATGTTCCCTCATTGGGCAGTCCCGATGTAAATGATGTCCTCCGCATCTCCAGCATCTCACTGGCTGCTTCATCTTTACCTTCTCAATTTCCTTTGAGTCTTCATGCCTGGACCGTTTCTTATTGGGTCGCTTGGATAATTGTCCCATTGCTGATCCACCTTCCTTTCCTTTGCTGATTGCTCCCAAAAGGCTTTTCACCTCCCTTTTCAAACCAATAGAGTCTTGCAAAATATGGTGGTTCATTTCACTCTGCCTTCTCTGTATCTTGAGCATTTCCCCAAGATTCTCTTGGGTCTTGGTAATCATTTGAAGGAGACTTCCAGCTAAGTCCAACAACTTTTGATCTACTGCCATATTCAATGTGCACCACCTGGTTTCACTTTTCTCACCTGCAAAATGCACCATTGAAATTCTATCAGACCAAGCATAGTATAGACATTAAAATTAGTCAATTAATTTCCCCACTTGGCATGACAGTCGAAGTCTCATCAATGAGGCTTTCATATTTTTCATGCCTTCCCAACAGGCACATGAGCTCATTCATGTCCATTCCTGGGCAGGGAATTAACTATTCCAGCATT
>LPNX010761353.1:6865-67182 GCA_001517045.1 Pseudotsuga menziesii | reverse complement strand
TTTAACCTAAATGTAATTCCACATTCTAAATACTTCAAAAATGTACACATATAAAACATGTAGCATAGTGTTTATTTTTGTTTTTGTTCTGTATTTGTTAGATTATACATATTTCATTCATTGTGATAATGTTTTCTACTATTTTTGCAGGTGGATGATTGAGGTAAATCCCCATCTGTTGATCAGACCACGCCCTCGGCTAGGCGTAAGGTACTCCTAGATGTAATCCCTAATATAATTATTTGCGCAAACTATATTTTCAAAGACTAAGCAATTTTTTATATATTTCAATTGCAGACAGGGGATTCAATTTATGAAAGGGTGTCTCAAAAATATTTATAGAATGAGGTCTCTCGGTTGATGAGAGATAGTGAAATTAGAGGGTGTGCAAACCCGTTGAGGGTGATACAAAGGACAAGGGAAAAATAAAATGAGGAATTAGTTCATCTGACATTGGCAGTTCCACTAATAGAAGGGCTTGAACAAAGGATTCAATTGTTGTTACAACAACGTAAAAAACTGGACGTAAGTTATCGAATAAAAATGAAAATCCACATATAAAAACTTTATAATATTTGATTTTATATGATGTTGAACTTATAATACAGTGGGTTTGATTTACAGCGTGCTATGGAGATTATTAGTGGTGCTCAAGGCAATGTTGGTCCCAGTGACCAAACCACTCCATGTACACCACATACTGCTCCCAAATTTTTCCATTGAACAATGGAAATCATGCTCTGTGACACTGCCAAGGGCAGCAAAAAGGGTGAAGCCGATGGTGCCCCACCCACAACAGATGCTATATAAGAAGGGGTGGATGCAGGGCTAGATAGAGATATGGAAACATTTCCTGGATCTTCTCATGTGACTAGCACTGGTTCAATAAAGTGTACATTTTTGGTGAATGAGGAACTAGTTCCAATAAAGATAGAGAGGATTCCAAATCATTATAGATTGTTCAATTTATTTTTTATAATTTGTGTCTAAAATACCGATAGTATTTTCTAATGTTCACTAATGATGGCAATAATGTTTTGCAGAAAATGATATATTTTATAAACATCTATATGATTTGGCCTTGGAGATCTTCGGGCCCACCATCCACACAATGTGGAACAAGTAGCCAAAAGCTTTAAAGGATGATTTGACTAATCTCTTGGTTAGTCTGTTCGGAAAAGATACCTTTGATACATTGAAGGTACTATAGAAGGATGGAAAACATCTAAAGATTGTCCGAGACCAATATAGGGTTCACCTAGAAAAGAACCCTAGGTATGAGCACCCTCCAATGATTCCATCTATGGAGTGGAAAGCCCTGTGGAAGATGGAAAAGAGAAGGGCCTGAGAAAATCAGGAAAGATACCACCTGGTGGAACAGGGAGGTATGCAATTCATTCCAAAATGTAGTGGTAATCCTTATTATTACTAGTTTTTATATCAATTTTGGTACATAGACTAATTTATTTAAAAAATTAATTAGGCTCTTGGACACATCTAAGGCCACAAAGGCAAGAATTGAAAAAATTGGCCAACACAAGCTTGGGCCTGGTGGTTACTCCAACTTGGCGGCTCGATATGTAAGTATCGCAAAACCCGAATCCACATCCAAATATCATACAGATTATTATTTTTCTTTTGTTCTGACAAAAGGATTTAAAATTAATGACATCATGCAAATATGAAGGCTGACCGGTTCAAAGAATTACCCAGTGTGGATTACATGAAGCTTGGCTTCGAACATGGATTTGACGCCATTGTTGAACGCCAGAGAAGCTTGTCTGTGAATACTGCATGATATTCTGTTGATCCATCTGGTGCCCAAGTATGTGAAAATTGTATAGTTTAATGATAATTTATTAATGCTTATGCAATTTGTTCCTTATAAATAAACTAACGTAAATTATTTATTCCTTTTTGTGCAGGAAAGTAACGATCCCGTTCATGTCGAGGATGAAGTACATGACCAACCAAATGAAGATCATGCTTCTCATCCTGGTAATGAATTTATTAATGGGCTACTATTTTTTATAGACCATTGCAAATGATGAACATTAATTCTAATTCTACACAATTCAACTACAGAGCATGTAGTTGCAGATCATAACATGGAACAGGTTGGGCCAGTATGAGATAATGTTGAACATGTTGATGTGCACATGGTAGGTAAAAACACACATTCATAATTTTTTTTAATGAATTACTCATATTTATCAAAATATAAATATATTAATGAAATATTTTTACATTATTGCAGAAATTCATCGCTCCTCGTCTGAAGTTCAACCTTCTAAGAAGACTAGTAGGGATACCGATGATCAGATTCCTAAATATGTGACTCTAACTAAATATTTAAAGAGAAGAAAAGTAGAAAAGGAAGTGACTAAACAAATTTTCAGTAATTCTTATTTATAAAAAAAAATTAATGATTTTTCCTCTGTTTTATGAATGAATGCTTTACTGAATTGTTTACTGATATTTTTTTCTGCCATTGACTAAATTAATGTTTTAATGAATGAGTTAATGAATGGTTTTTTCAGCTATTGAATGATTGAATGGTTTAATGAATATTATAAAGAATGATTTAATGAAAGCATTTTTCAACTATTGAGTGAAATAATTTGCATTGTAGATGCATTTTTCAACTCTTCAGGATGCTGCATTTCTGTGTTAGCATAACTCTTCTCTGCCTCTGTCTTGACAATCTTCAGTAATTTTCCTTCAATTCTTTGAATATTTCTATCAGTGAATTCAGTCCTCCTCAGTCCTAATACTATTTCCTCTTCCATATTAGACACAATAGCCTCATCTTCATCCTTATGATTTCCTTCTTCCTTGTGACTGAACAAAATTCTTTGTGACATTGTTCCATCGATTTCCGTCATAATATAATTCTGATTATCTATTCTTGCGATAGTACCAAAGGTCTATCTGTCACTCTTGATTTGGACATCTAAACAAACCAAATATTCTTTCTCCTCGTCAAGAAAAAATTCCCTCATACAAAACATTATTGTATCACTCCCAATAACATTGATTCCTTCATTAGTTAAGGATTTTACAAACCCCTTCTGTTGCAATAACTTATCTTTTCCTTTGTCATTTCTTGACAATGTTAAGTTTTTAATGGTTATCTTATATCTTATAACATTTAGCATCATAACACTATAACTATAAGCCAAAATATCACTGAAATATAGACAAGCACAACCACATAAAAGAACACAAATATTTATCCTGGGAAACCCTCATGGGGAAGAAAACCTAGCAAAACCTTCCTCTGTATAAGATGTATAAAAGACAACCCCAAAACCAGGTGTTCTCCTCCTTTTGTTTTGTCTCTCTCTCTCTTTTATGTGCTACACAAGTGAGTGAGTCTATGTTCAAATAAGAACCACAACTCCTCTATTTATACTAATTGTCAATTAAATTTTTGCACTAGACAAGTCGGCCCCAATAAACTGTTTGGGCCGACTTCACCTAGGAATACTCAAAAACAATATATTATATTATTTATTAGGGTACTAAATACCCGACATAAGAGGAGGATTTACCTCAAGACTCTATGATGACCAAATACAATAGTAACACCCCGTCGGAAGAATTATAACATCTCCCTTGGGTTACATCAGTAAAATACATTTAGAATATCCTTTGAAGTTACAATATTTCAGTACTCCCCTTAACAAGAATGTTATTCTACTGAAAACATCATCATAGACTATAGGACACCAAAGAGACAATTACAATAGTACATTGAGGAGATACATCTATACGCCACAAGAATGTTTTCACAATTAGTAACTTGGAAGAGTTATTCTTCATCTTCTGCATCACATGATCACTTGATCCTTTATTTGCAGCAACACATCGATATTTTGATCCTTCGTAGTAGCACTTTGATCTTCTGATTCTTTGTAGGAACTTCGATATTCTCGATCCTTTGCAGCAGCACTTCAATCTTCTCGATCCTTTGCAGCAACACTTTGATATTCTCGATCCTTTGTAGCAGCACTTCGATCCTTTTGCAGCAGCACTTCGATCCTTTCGATCCTTTGCGACAACACTTCAATCCTTCTTGATCTCACTTCAATCTACTTAACACTTTGATGTTGTACTTCGATCTACTTGATCCCTTTCCACCATGCTACATGTAGTACACATGATCTATTTGTGGGATGATCAATCCCTATCACTTTAGGACATAAGTCCAAGGACGATGCATTCCTCCATTAGCATGATCCATGAAATTGATGAGCTAAATCATCTACAACTAAATGTATATCTCGACCGCACCTAGTGCCAGTCCATATCCCATCCATACCACATAGGTTAGGACCACTCACAAGTGAGTGTTATACTATGTTGTCCGTGAGGAATCATCATAGAGAATCCATACCAGACAAATTAGGACCACTCCCAAGGGAGTGTTAAATATATGGAATCTACATATGAATGTAGCTATACTCTCCACATAACAGTATCTTGACTGCATACACAATTTCAGTCCTGACATCCATGAGGACTCATCATAGAGAATCCATACCACACAGTTTAGGACCGCTCCCAAGCGAGTGTTAACTCTATGGAACCTACATATGAATGTAGCTATACTATCCACATAAGAGTATCATCATAGAGAATCCATACCACACAGATTAGCACCACTCCCAAGCGAGTGCTACTCTATGGGATCTACATATGAATGTAGTTATACTCTCCACATAAGAGTATCATCATAGAGAATCCATACCACATAGGTTAGGACCACTCCAAAGTGAGTGTTACTCTATGGAATATACATATGAATGTAGCTATACTCTCCACATAAGAGTATGATCATAGAGAATTTATACCACACAAGTTAGGACCACTCCTAATTGAGTGTTACTCTATGGAATCTACATATGAATGTAGCTATACTCTCCACATAAGAATATCATCTTCAAGTGAATGTGAGTACTCTCCATGTGAGAGTAGCATCTTCAGTGCCATCCCTAGCTAGTAAGGACCACTCTCATGACCAGAGTGTTATACCTTCCATCCTCAAGAGAGGATACTATCGTCCAAAAATGAATGCCAAACCATCATCACTGTCATCCATCATCGATGTCAGTCTCATCATCACTCCCCATTTTCTAGGAGGATTCATATCATCAACCTGCTCCGCCTTTGTCTGAGGAGGGTTCATGCCTCTGACCTGATATTCCTTTTTCAAAGATGATCCATCATTTGCAGTCCCGTCACTTCTCCTCCTTGCGAGGAAAGTCCTTCTGAACTACACCAATCTTGTTGCATAAATACTTGAACTTCATTCAAGAGATAGGATTTCTCAATATATCAACAACTTGCTCATCGGTACCCACATACTGGAGCTTGATGGCTCCCTTTTGTACCATATCCCTTATATGGAAATATCAGTTTTCTATATGCTTCAATTTGTCGTGGAACACCAGATTTTATATCATCTTTATACAACTCCGAATGTCACAAAAAATTACTATGGTGTCCACCTCCATGTCAAATATTTATGACATCATATTTCGAAGCCATATCGCTTCACAAAAAGTAGAGCAAGCTGCAATATACTCTGCTTCAGCCATGCTAAGAGCAACATTGGACTATTTCTTACTAAACCATGAGATCATGGTGGAACCTAGACAATAACATCCACCTGATGTGTTTTTCCTGTCTGCGGCACTTCCTTCCCAATATGAATCCGTATACCCATGCAAATTGTATTCATGATCTCTTCCATAATATAGTCACAAATCAATCATACCTTTTAGTTACCTCATCACATGATTTGTAGCTATCAAGTGAACCCATCTAGGTTTAACTAGATATTGAATCAAGGTGTTCAAAACAAAGCATATATCTGGCCTTGTGTTCGTCAAATACATCAATGACCCAATAACCTGTCTGTAGTGAGTCATGTCTACTAGCTTGGATGTCTCATCAGACAATATCTTCATGTAGGTATCCATGGGTGTGGCCATGGATTTACAATCCAACATATCAAATCTTCTTTAAGATTTCCATAGCATACTTTCCCTGGTTTGGAAAGATTCCTTTTGAGCTCTTCCACACTTCCATCCAGAGGAAATAATGCATCAATCCAAGATCTTTTCATCTCGAATTCTTCAGCTAGATTCTTCTTGCAATATGTGATCTATTTCTCATTTCCAGTCAGAAATAGATCATCCACATACAACAATAGTATGTTAGGTTCATCATCCATAACCTTAAGGTAAACGTTAGGATCAACTTTACTCTTAGTAAAGTCCATGCTTTCCAAGAAGCTATCTATTCTTCCATGCCAGGCTCTAGGAGCTTGCTTCAGAGCTTGCTTCATTCCATACAGAGTCTTTTTCAACTTACATACATGAGTCACTCTGTTTTTTACTTCAAATACTTGTGGTTGTTTGATGTAAACCTCTTCCTCAATCATACCATTAAGGAAGGTTGTCTTTACATCCATCTGCTATAGATCCCACTTCATCATGGAAGCAAGTGCCATGATAATTTTGAAAGAAGTGTACCTTTTTTCTAGAGCAAATGTCTATTCATAATCAATTCCCTCTTTCTGAGAGAATCCTCTAGCCACAAATCTTTCCTTACTTCCATCAGCAACATTTTTTATCTTTCAAATCCACTTGGAAGATACCACACTCTTGCTTTCTGGTTTGGGTACTATATCCCAAACATCATTCTGGTATTATTCTATCATTCCATAAGGAATTTGTCCATCATGTCATACCATGTCGAACTTAGAGATATTTTTTAGTCACTCCCCCTGAGGCATAACATCATCTTCCCTTTGCATTCTGTACTAGAGTGATAGGTAGCATTCTCTACTACTATGTATCCATCTCAGGTTACTAGATACCAATATCCCTTATCTTGAACTTTGTCAAAAATTTCCTCTTGCACCCATCCGTGAGCTTGTTGTCTTCTATATATTTCCATATTCAACCTTGTAGCAAAGGTTAATATATTCATCACCCTAGGTGACCCATCAAGCTCCTAGATGTACTTATCTATGGGTGGCTTCTGATCTCATATAAATCATATTCTATACAAGTGGTTCTTTTCTCGATATATACTTCTATTGAAGAAGTGTGACTGGTCAATAGAGTATGTCATGCCATATTTTATTCAAACCGTCAACCTTGCTTTGTACACTTGTTCTTGTAGATCCATATGGAATACACTACAGACTTCCTTTTAGGTCTTAGAACCATATCATAGACATCATTCCCCATGATCAACTGTTACTCTTTGATCATAGCTTCTTCCATAGATGGAAAAGTTAGCATTAATGATGTCACCCAACTTTATTACAAAACTAGAGTGTGTCTGAGGCCTATTACTTTGGTTTTGAAGTCTTGCCATAATTTTCTTCATCTTGAGTTATCTCTCGTACCCAAGTTGGTCTTCATCTTTCGAGGTGGATCTACCACTCTCTAAAGCTCTTTCTTCCGTCACGGTGTCTCTGACCTTGGGAGCTTCAAATTCATGTTTATTGGAGTGAATCTTGAATTTTCATCACTTGTTATTCAAACAAGTATCATCATCCTTTTTCTTGTAGGCAGTTGTACATGACCTTTCCTACAAGTCAAATGCACCAGTTGCATATTTAGCTTTATTTCATAGAACATATGCATAACGACAAATTCTTATCCATCATGCAACTATTTATCCAATACAACATTCATCCATATATCATGGAAACTTTCTAGACACCTTCCATCTCTACCATGACATCATTGAGATTGTGCACTAATCCAATATGTCAGCAAAGAGGTTCCATTCTAGATAAGTAGCAATGGAGAGTTGTATAGCACAATGGGCTACTTACCGATCACATGCATATTAGTAGTATAGTGTCATTAATACAAAAACTATATCATGCATAATACACATCATATACAAGAAAGAAAATTAAAATACTTATCTTTGTTTGTTTGTCGTCAACTCCTTCTGGATCAATGGCTTCTTCTTTGATCAGTGAGATTTCTTCAATCTCATGCTTGCTTGAAATCTTTTCCGGAATGCTTCTTCTAGTGGACTTAGGGTTTGAAAGAGAAAACATATTTTTTCAATTGAGGTATCTTTCAGATCGTATTGGATATAAATATGCACCTCCTCAAGGCGAGCTAAGTAGTATACTTGTTTTTCCAAAACTACGATCAGAACTGCAAAATATCTGATGCCCTAGTTTTCTTCAGTTTCTTCTCTAGAATTCTTGATATTGTTTCTGCAGTATCGATGAAAGTACTACTCCTCTGTTATGAAACTTTGTACTAAGTTAGCCTCACATGTCCTCTTTCCAACACTACAGGTTAGATCACAGTTGGTTTCACCAATTGGGACTTATGTGCATTTTCCCAAAGTGACTTATTTCAGGACTGTTCAGAAGAGCGAACTTGTACAGAATGCCACATGTCATTGTTTCATCTTCTAGGTCTGAAATTTTTACCACAAAAATTAAAGTCCGTGACCTTTCTGGAACATCTTGTGAAATTTAATTTGGACCTTCGTATCCCTATATATAGAAATTATCCCTAGGTCACCTATTTAAGGCTGAATCCTGGGAGAGACTAGAACCCTAACTTGGAGGAATCATATCTCCCAAAATAATGAATATGAGGCTGAAACCTTTAAAAAGTGTATATCAGGAATGTATATTTGTCCTGAGAAAGTTTTTGCTTCTTATCCTTCTCCAATCTCTATATATAGTGAATCTACCAAAACTACTAGTTTTAGTATTTTAGGGTTTTCAAGCATGAAACCCTAATCTTCAATAGTTGTAGATGTAGCACTGTTTTGTCTAAACAATGACTTCTTTTAGGGTGGCTCTGATGCCATGTTAATTTTGTAATGGTTATCTCAGATCTTATAACATTTAGCATCATAACACAATAACCATAAGCCAAAAGATCACTGAAATATAGACAAGCACAACCACACAAAAGAACACAAATATTTATCCTGGAAAACCCTCATGGGGAAGAAAACCCAAAAAAAACTTCCTCTATTTAAGATGTATAAAAGAAATCCCCAAAAATGGGTGTTCTCCCCCTTCTGTTCTGTCTCTCTCTCTTTTATGCACTAGACAATTGAGTGAGTCCGAGTTCAAATAAGAACCCTAGCTCCTCTATTTATACTAATTGTCATTTGACTTTGTTCACTAGACAAGTCGGCCCCAATAAATTGTTTGGGACTAATTCACCTAGGAATACTCAAAACCAATATATTATATTATTTATTAGGGTACTAAAGACCCCACATAAGAGTAGGATTTACCTCATGACTCTATGAGACCAAATACAATAGTAACTTCTCGTCGAAGGAACAATAACATCTCCCTTGGGTTACATCAGTAAAATACATTTAGAATATCCTTTGAAGTTACAATATTTCAACATACAACAATTCCATCTGCCTATCTAGACTGACTGAGTCCTTCACACTTTCATCTTTACCTATGCACTCCTTAAGGTACTTCACATCTTCATCAAAACTATTGAAACATAGTTTGCTTACCTGAGGTTCTAATTTCCAATTGGACTCGGATTTTACCAATGGGTTCTCCAACAATAAAATCTCCTTGTTAGCTACTGCAAGCACTGTATCTTCATGCTTGACATCTTCTTCTTCATTATGCCTTACTAGATAAACTTCAACTTTATAATACTTCTTAAAAAATAAAATGATTTTCTACATTGAACAATATATGAAATCAATAGCATAATAACCTTTGGGAAATTAACAAATAATTTTCTTCAAACCATGGATGCTATATATGCAACTATTTTTGCAATCATAAGATTCCAACTGTCATAAGTAATACATAGAGAAACAATTTGTAATATGAACTTTGGCAGTTAATACCATCTTCTCCAAAATTATAAAAAAATCCAAATTCAGAAAACTGAACACTTAATAATGCAAGACCTTTCAAAAGATTAATTTCACATAGAGAAGAGGTTGATTACAAGCATAAAATGATCACTAAAAACAAAAACAAAAAAATTTCTCATTTTCGGCAAAATGGAACCGATTTAATTATCATACTAAGGAAAGAGTTCACATCGAAATGATATTGAAGATATAAATGCAAACAAATTCGTAATATATTCATAATAATTCCCTATATAAGACAATTCATATTATAAAATGATCTTAACCTTATAAAGGGTATATATGGTGAATAGAAGGTCCTCAAAAAATTGTTAGTGAAAGCTAACATTATAGTTAATCATTCAATTATAAAAATGAAGTTTGTGCCATTAAAAATGGGTGTCCCAAATAAGGAATTTCTTAATAATTAGCATCATTCCATCATGCTTTTTATCTTTAATAACCAACCAATTCATATGAATCCTAGAATATATTTGAATTGTAGTTCTTAGTCATATTAATGATAGATATTTGGCCATACAAACAATAAGAATTGTAATTAATTAGGGAGAAGGATGATTAAATATGTTAATGAGTAAAATAGCATACACTTTCACTATTTTAAACATAATTAAGAACTTCATAAAAAAATAGTTCTTTTGTTCAAATTAAGATTTGCATACTCAACTTTCAACTTTGACATACACTTTTTTAAGATTCAAATTGGATTGTGTATAAATTTGAACAAATTGAATTGTTTAGCACATCAAATAGTATAAAAATTATGAACGAAATATAATAATTAAATAAAGTTTAAAGTTCATAAAAATTCAATACATTGTTCAAATTCAAAACGAACAATTTGTTATCATTCATTGGTGTAAATTATTTGAAGGAATAAATCAAAAACCTTGAGACAACTCTAAGAGATGGATTGTATTCTACACAACCTGCAAATGCATTCAAATTGTCAGCATTAAACTCACAAGACCCAATGGTCTTATTTGTTGACTCAATCACCAAATCTTTCTCTGGTTTCTACAAGTATTCTATAAGACTCAGAAAATACTCAATGGTATTCTTTTCATCCTTCTCAAGAATAACATATGTGTTGATGTATTTGTAACTTCAAAATGTATTCATTTGTATATCTTATGTATTGTACCCCGATGTTCCTTTCGGGGAGTATCTGTAATGTAAACAAGTCATGTAAAGTCATTGAGGTTAACCCTCCATTGTAAGTCAGGGCAATAGTCCCCACAATTGAGTTAAGGTTAACCCTCCTTGTTGATCAGAGGGAAAATTCCCCACAATTTTGGGGCACTAGGGTTATTAGACTCTCCTAGAGATGTCGGCCCTGGTAAGTAATTGTTAAGTGAGGCCAACTTGTTGGAGTGGATATTAAGTGAATGAAAGAATATAAATAGAGAGTGAGCCTCTCTAGTTATCACACACACACACACACACTCACTGGGGCGCATGAGTGAGAGAGAGAGAGAGAACAACTGTTGGAGATCATCTTTTTTGTCTTTGGGTTTTACTGCTACCATTGGTGCTCATTCTATCTTTGAGGAAGTTGCGGGGTTTTCTCCTTTATGGTTTCCCCAAGGAAAATTATTTTTGTCTCTTGTCTTTTGTGATTATTGTTGTGCATGTTATTGTCTCAGATAAGATCCTAATATCATATTGCTTAAATGATAAAAAATCTAACAATATGAATTCTTGATAGCATCTTTTCCCTCTTTTTGTTCTTGGCCATCATCATAAGCCAAGTCCTTCTTGTTTTAGCTTCTACAATAGGCTAGAAACCATTTATTTCACTCAACTATAGATGTGCATGTACATGAGACTCAACTGTCTCATTTTATTCCTCGACAGAATTCAAATTATGTCCTCTTCCTTCATCCTTCATGAAGACATTAGAAAATTGTATTTTCTCATTATTTGTACCTGCAAGCACACACAAAATATTAGTTTCCAAATATTGAGACCTATTGGTCTCTCTTGAAGCTTCAGTATTCAATACTTCCCTCAGACACTCTTTTTCCTTAAGTATCTCTTCTTCACACTACACATTCATCAGTTTCTCTCTTCTCCTTTGTATCTTATGCCACTTCAACTTTCTTTTCACAAGAAAACCACATCTCTCGTCTTCCTCCTCCTTCTGTAACAACTCCATCATTACTTCCAGATGAAATTCTATCTCATCCTTCTCTCTCTCATAATATTCATTAGTGTTCCAGATGGACTTCCATCTCAGCCTTCTCCCTCTCATAATATTCATTAATTTGCCTCCATATGCCATTTGATTTGGCATCTTCTTTCTTCACTCTGTGGCTGCATTCTGAACCTTTGTTATGAATTTCAATCGTCATCTTCCTGAGCTTCATTCATTCTCTATGAGCTGCATTATCCTATGCAATAATAGTTCTCCCTGCTATAACTTACCTCACCAAACGTCCTCTCTACTTAGCCTGTCGGAAAGTACTGGTACTCTATCTAGAACCCTCTTAAGCAATCCCCCTTTCTCCTTCTAGGCACACACTCACAAATCATCTAGTCTAAGAACACTAATGTCCTCTTATATTTCAACCTCGGTTGAAATAATAGGTCCTAGCCACACTTCTTCTTTCTCTCAGAAACCCTTACTGGCTCCCTTCATCACTGCTCTTAAGGATGTGATATTCTTTTGCTGAGATGTTTCACTATCTACTGCTACCTTCACCTTTTGCATGCAATCACTCCTCCCAAAGTAATTATCTTTGTCAATAAACTTATTTTTCAGGATACAAGCCTCTTTTACTCTCTTCCACTACTGCATGCAAAGCTCTTCAACTCATGAATCCTCTTCTCTATAGATGTCCCATCTGTATTCTTTTCTTCGTAAAGGAAACCTTACTCTTGCTTTCTATTTCCTTCTCTTTCTTGCTTGTTGTTTCTTTCCTTTACTAGAGTAGACTTACTCTCGTCCTTCTGTGATACCAATTGATAATAGGCCCAAGCAAGAGCTTTCCCATATCTAAGGACCATCATAACTTTTACCCTCTCTAGTGTGTACTTTCTCTTTTCCTACACACTCTTCAAGCATACACTAGGCTTTCTTACCACCTCTAGGCTCTACTTTTAAACTTATCTTTCTAGCTAAATTTGTCTTCACCCTACATTTAGCTCACTTTTGATTTCCTCTCATGTCCTTAGCATCCAAATACTCATTATCATTTGGTGCTCATCCTTAACATACACACCCTTTTTCTTTCAAAGGCTTAAAAGCCTAGTTAACTTGTTACTCAAACACTAATAACTCACCCATTCACCTCATATCTCAAGTGCATAGTGCTTAAAAACCACAAGTCTACATACCTATAAGTATTATGCATCACATGGTATATCCCTTAACAACCTAAGGACTCGTTGTATATAATTAAAACAATGCACAGTCACCACCTTGTGCACTCTATCACCAAGCACATAACCACTCATTGCGATCAAAAGCTTCTTTCACGAAGCTCATCACAACCAATACAAAACGTGCTTAACACAGCACGATGTGCTCTTCCTCTCAACACATATAACCATACATGATAACCAAAGGATATTGCAATAGCAAGAGGTGCACACGTTTACCCCATCTCTTACCTTATGTCATATAACCGAGCAGCGTCACTAACCCATCATTGTTAGTTTTCTACCTAGGGAAGTGTTCCCCTAGTGACTTTTTCCTTATTCACTTAGAGAGGGGACATAAAGTGACCCTTGCATTAAATGATTTAAGTAAAAGCATTTAATTTGAATTTAGAGAATTAAAGTCACTTTTTAATAAATTTAAGTGGGTGAGTGAAATTAATATTTTAGAAATAAAATATTAGCATTTAATTTCAGCCCTTGATCTAATCTAATCTCCACCATTAGATTAGACTCACCCTAGGGTTTACTCAAAAAGGAAATGGAAAGGCATTTTATCTCACTTTTACAGATTGAAGTGAGAAGAGAGAGCTGAGAGAGAGAAGAGAGAAAGTTTCCATTTTTCCTAAGCAAGAGGAAAAATTGTAGCATGCAAATCGAGGGAAAGGAAAACATCAAAGAGGGCATCAAAATCGAGGAGAAGACAGTAGCATTTATTGCTGGTCTGTACGGCACAATTTTTGAGGTAGATTTATGGGCATGATTTTCAAGAAACAAAAATTTGGGAATGGATTTTGAGGTTCGTACAGTCCATACAGACTGTACAATTAGTATAGTTCATCCATACAGTGGCATGAAAATCAAGGCAGAAAACAGGAAAAAATCAGAGTTTGATTTTTTCCGTTCGACACGCAAATCGAGACAAAACTTTATCTTCTGGGTTGAGATAAGTTGGTTTGATATTTTTTGTGTATTGCTGTAAATGATAAAATTCTCCTGAAAAACAAAAATACTCTCTCTCTGACTAGTTTTCCCCTAGTGGGTTTTTCCACGGCCATTGGCCAAAAATCCTAGTGTTCTGTGTGATTAAATGGCATGCTGATTTTTATTTCCTGTCATTGAAAAGATTGTTTACAGCAGTGTTTTAAGTCTGAAAATTTTTGTTTATTTCCAACACTTTATTTTTCTGACAATGTCATAAATAGTGATATAATTTTTACTTGAAACCGGTGGCTGAAAACTTAGTGAAAAATCTACATGGTATCAGAGCGGGTTGTGGTAGAAAATTAAATTTTTAGTAATGAAACAGTCATTTCCAGAATTCAGAAAAACCTTTGTGATAGTGGTACATTTTTCTGAAACTTGTTCTTTGAGAAAAATGACTTCCATGGGGTTGAGAAATAAGGATAGGTTGGATGGGGCAGCGATCCTTGTCTCATGGAAAGCTCAGATTTTACTTGTGCTGAAGGAGAATGAGTTGTGGGAGGAAGTAGTTAAAAACACTACATCAAATCCCATTACTATTCCTCCTTCTACTGATGCAGCATTACTTGCAGCCTTTAATAAGAAAGATATTAAAGCCATGAGGATAATCTTAGATGCTGTTAAAGATCATCTTATTCCTCACATTTCAGCGAAAGATAATGCACATGAGATGTGGTCTACTTTGACCGGCTTGTTTGAGAGTACTAATGAGAACAAGAAGATGGTGCTTACGGAGAAGCTAAAAAACATCAAGATGGTCAAAGGAGAGGTGTGTATGGCCTATATTACTAGGATCTCTCAGGTGAGAGATGAGCTTGCAATTGTGGGGGTGGTGGTTACTGGTTCTAAGTTAGTGCAGACAGCCCTGAATGGGGTGACTACACCTTGGACTGTGTTTGTTCAGGGGTTTGTGGCCAGAGAGAACTTACCATCTTGGGACAGGGTCGGTGATGAATTTATTTAGGAGGAGACTCACAGGGGTTTCTTATAGTGCAGTGATTCTACTAGTAGGGGAGATGAGGAGGATGTGGCATTGACAGTGAAAGGGAAGAAGAAGCAAGAAGGGTCCCAAGAAGGGTGGGGGCAAGCAACAGTAGGAGGAAGAAGAAGGATATGAGCACTATGAAGTGCTTTGCATGTCACAATATGGGACACTATGCTGCTACGTGTCTGAATAAGAAGAAGGAGCAGCAGACAACTGCTTCAGCTGAAATCAATGATTTTGCAGCTAGATTTTAGAGTGAGTTTTCACTATGCACTGGGCATATTGAGAGAGAGAGAGAGAGAGCATCCATTATCACTTGTGCGGATGTTGACTTCCAGCACTTGGTACATAGATAGTGGAGCCTCGAGCCACATGACAGGTGCTTGTGAGATGATATTCGAACTTTCACAGGTAGATACAGATGTGGAGGTTGTGTTGGGAGATGACTCAGTAGTCAGTGCAGTTGGACATGGGACCATTACATTTCAGAGGGAGTCCATGAGTCCCATGGTATTGTGGGATGTATTGTATGTACCTAGGATGAAGAAGAACCTAGTGTAAGTTTCCATGATCGAGGATCAAGGTCTTGGGGTGTCTTTCCTAGATGGACACATGCATATGTTTCCCAAGACTATAGGACCATCTGCTTCAGTTTCCATTGGAGTGAGATGTGGGAAACTGTATAGGCTCTTGTTTCAGCCACAACATGCTTAAACACATAGAAACAGTAGTGAGTTGTGTGATCTTTAGCATAGAAGGATGGATCACTTGCATCATCTAGCTTTGGGGTTGTTGAGGAACATGGTGATAGGTTTACCAGAGTTTAGCACAGGGAACAGTGATGTGTGCAGAGGGGGTGTTCTTTGGGAAAGTACACCAAGACTGCTTTTTCAAGCAGTGATAGCGAGTCAGTAGGTACTCTTGACTTGATACATTTAGAATTATGCGGACCTATGTCTCCTGTGTCCTTGAGAGGATATGAGTATTATGTGACATTCATTGATGACCATTCCAGGAAGACCTGGATCTACTTTCTGAAGAGCAAGAAGTATGAGGAAGTCTTGCAAAGGTTCCAAGAGTTAAAAGCTCTTGTGGAGAACCAAATAGGGAGTAATATCTGAGTATTGAGATCGGATAACGAGGGTGAGTATACCTCCAAGGATTTTGATGGATTTTGCAGACAGTAGGGGATCAGGAGATAGTTGACAGTTTCGTATACTCTAGAGAAGAATGGAGTGGCAGAGAGGAAGAATAGGTCCATTGTTGGAGCAGCTCGAGCTATGTTACATGAGCAGTCACTTCCTTTCTTTCTCTAGGCTAAGGCTTGTAGCACTGCTGTATATCTTCAAAACAGGAGTCCCCATTGGGAAGTGGGGAATATAACACCTGAGGATTTCTTTTCAAGAAAGAAGCCTGAAGTTGGCCATTTTTGTATATTTGGTAGTTTGACTTACTCTCATGTCCCTTTAGAGAAGAGGAAAAAGTTGGATCCCACTGTAGAGAAGGGAATATTTATGGGATATTATGAGATTGTGAAGGCTTTCCTTATTTATATTCTCTCTCAGAGGAAAGTGGTGGTGAGGAGGGATGTGAAGTTTGAGGAGGAGCAAGCCTTCAGGAGGTCAAGAGAGTTAGAGCAAGGAGAGTAGTAGGTACCTGCACCTCAGGTTGTGGCACAGGTTCCATCTACATAGCAGTTAGGATCATAGGTTTATGGGGTGACAGGGCCACAGAGTGTTGGCATAGGTTCACCAAGTTCAGTGGTTAGGCCAGGAGGGTCTTCGGGGACAGGAGATGGGTCTACTATTACAGGTACACCTTATAGGGGATTGGGATCAGAATCAAGATTAGGATTAGAGGGCACACCTGGTGTTGGCACACTAGCTTTAGGTTCACAGGTGACTAGGGCTTCTAGCTCTGGTAGCTCTTTAGATGAGGACATGCCAGTGTGGGAAGAACGTTCAGGGAAGAAGAATCCTAAGTGGATTCGAGAAACCTTGAAGGATTCCTTAAAGGCTAGGACACCTAGTGACAAGGTGAGAGCCGTCAATATGTTTGACAGATTGGGCATGGTGTTGGTGTCTTGTACACAAGATTATGATCCTTCTACTTTTGAGGAGGCCTCCCATCATTCAGTATGGAGAGATGCCATGATGGATGAGTACCATTCCACCATGAAGAATGATGTATGGGAGACTATTCTGAGACCAGAGGGGAAGCCAATGGTGACTTCTTATTGTATTTAAAAGCTGAAGCATGCGGCAGATGGGAGTGTGGAGAAGTACAAATATAGGTTTTTAGCATGGGATTTTTCACAGGTTTAGGGAATTGATTATGATGAGACTTTTGCACTGGTTGCTCGGTATATGTCTATCAGGGCATTGATTTCCATTGCAGCGTAAATGGGTTGGAATATCCATCAGATGGATGTGAAGACCAAATTTCTCAATGGGATCATACAGGAGGATATTTACATTGAGAATCCTCAAGGCTTTGAGATACATGACAGAGAGACACATGTATGTAGGCTAAAGAAGGCCCTTTATGGGATGAAGCAAGCTCCAAGAGCTTGGTACTCCAGGATTGATTCTTACTTGCTGAGTATGGGGTTTCAGAAGATTGAAGCAGATCCAAATCTCTACTTCATCATGGTCAGAGATGATCCGCTTGTTCTTCTGCTATATGTTGATGACTTGTTTATCACAGGGAGAGAGAGACCCATTGCAGCTTGCAAGAAGGATCTTGCAACAGAGTAAGAGATGACTGAATTTGGGCTGACGCGTTATTTTTTGGGATTGGAGGTTTGGCAAGAGCCTGGACATATTTTCCTGGGGTAGAGAAAGTATGCGGTTGATATTTTGAGGAGATTTAGGATGGAGGATTGCAGGCCTATGTCAACACCTATGATCACCAACTGGAAGAAGCTTCATGCTTCTAAGGGAGAGTTGGTGGATCTTGCTTTATACCGTCAACTTATTGGGTCATTGATGTATCTAGTCAACACTAGGCCAGAATTGTGTCTTGCAGTGAACACTCTTAGCTAGTTCATGGTTGAGCCTAGGAGTGTGCCTTAGGTCACTGCAAAACATGTGTTGCGCTATCTTTCTGGGACAGTATATTTTCATTTGGACAAAGGACGTTAGAGGGGATCAGATTGGTTGGCTATACAAATTCAGATTGGGCAGTCAGTGTGGTAGAACGAAAGAGAACTTCCAAATGTTGTTTCAGTTTGGGCTCCACAGCAGTGTCATAGTTTAGTCAAAAGCAAAAATCTGATGTATTGAGTACTACAGAGGCTGATTACATGGCAGCCACTTTGGCCAGCTGCTAGGCCTTGTGGCCTCACAAGTTGCTGGTGAATCTATTTGGTCAGGAGCTTAGGCCTACGGTTATTTACTGGGACAATCAGAGTTGCATCCAGCTCTCTGAGAATCTGGTTTTCCATGATAGGTCAAAGCACATTGAGATCATGTATCATTTCATACAAGACTATGTTCAGAGAGGGGCAATGATGCTTCAGTACATTTCTACAAATGAACAGGTAGCTAACATTCTGACGAAATCTTTAGGGAGGGGCAAGTTTGTCTTCTTCAAAGACAAGTTGGGAGTGGTGCAGAACACCTTCCTCGGTAACAGGGAGTGTTAGTTTTGTACCTAGGGAAGTGTTCCCCTAGTGTATTTTTCCTTAGTCACTTAGAGAGGGGACATAAAGTGACCCTTGCATTAAATGACTTAAGTAAAATCATTTAATTTGACTTTAGAGCGTTAAAGTCACTTTTTGATAAATTTAAATGGGTGAGTGAAATTAATATTTTAGAAATAAAATATGAGCATTTAATTTCAGCCCTTGATCTAATTTAATCTCCACTGTTAGATTAGACTCACCCTAGGGTTTACTCAAAAAGGAAAGGGAAAGGCATTTTGCCTCACTTTTGCAGATTGAAGTGAGAAGAGAGAGCTGAGAGAGAGAGAAGAGAGAAAGTTTCCATTTTTCCTAAGCAAGAGGAAAAATTGCAGCACACAAATCGAGGGAAAGGACAGCAGCAAAGAGGGCACAAAAATTAAGGAGAAGACAAAAACATTTATTGTTGGTCCATATAGTCCGTATGGTACGATTTTCAAGGCATATTTTTGGGAACGGTTTTCGAGAAAAAAAATTGGGTACATATTTTGAGGTCCGTACAGTTCATCCATACAGTGGCACAGAAATTGAGGCAAAAAATAGGAAAAAATTAGAGTTTGATTTTTTTTGTTCGACTCGTAAATCGAGATAGAAATTTATCTTCTGGGTTGAGATAAGTTGGTTTGATATTTTCTGGGTATTGCTATAAATTATAAACTTCTCATGAAAAATAAAAATACTCTCTCTTTGATTGGTTCTCTCCTAGTGGGTTTTTCCAGGTCCATTGGCCAAAAATCCTAGTGTTCTATGTGATTAAATGGCGTGTTGATTTTTATTTCCTGTCATTGAAAAGATTGTTTATAGTTGTGTTTTAAGTCTAATTTTTTTTGTTTATTTACATCACTTTATTTTTTTGAGAATGTCATAAACAATGATATAAATTTTACTTGAAACTGGTGGCTGAAAACTTAGTGAAACATCTACAATCATTCCTTTGACCAACCGTGTCAATGCTTGACCTTCTTTCCAACATTTTCCACTATTTGATTTCTTATACAATGCACAACTATCATCTATAGACTGTGTCTTTGTTTTTTTTCCCAACTCTGAATGAAATCATCCATACCTCTGCCTCTTCAATAGTGAAACAACCATATTTCCTCACCTCACTCTCACTGATTTATTCCTAAAACTTAATTTCACTGTGGAGACCCCACTCACATAGAAGCAGCGCTCCATCTCCCCCTCAACACTCAAAGCCATATTCTTGGTCTTAATTCTTTTTTACACAACCCTAAACTTTGTCTACAATCCCATGTAAATATCCATGATATCTATCATAACTCATCACATGATTGATCTTCTTTACATGTAGAGTTCATACCCTGTTCTCCATTGACCTGCACCAGAGGCCATTCCACACAAACATTGTTTTCAAACTCAACAATCACACAAAGTTAGAAAATAATTTCTACTGAACTTGGAACCCTAGAGGTTCTACCCAAGTTGAACTAACAACAGGAATCTCATATATAGTGATCCTTCTCATCTATTGACTCAAAACTGGAATCACACAATCATAATTATACCTAGTACTCTTGAGTCAGTCTTGCATGCATAAACTAGTTATCACACAGTTAATACCTTTCATCAATCAATTGCTTCAGTCATATCACATAAACATTGCCAAAACAATAACCAATGCTCATGATGAATCTACATTTCATTAAGAAAACAACTAAACAATTGTACATACATCTCAGAGAAATATCACGCTCTCTCAGAGTTCTCTCTTCTCTCTCCCATTGAGACTAACTCTCATTTGGTCTTTTTACATATCAGATCTTATCCATCTCTTTCACTCATTCCTAACATTTATCCCTTAGTTCTATTCTTAGAAACAAGTAACCAAAACAAGTAACTACTCACTCGACTACGAACTGAAACCGTTAACTATCTCCTTCGAGTTATCCCTTTACTTTAGGGTTAAATTCCATGTCTTAATGCCTTCATTAATTTCTCATCAAATTACCACTAACCTAGGTACATCCCTATCAACTCTTTACTATGAAATTAGAGTATTTTGTACTTATAATTTACAATGATCCCTCTTGGACTGATTCTAAGACCTTTAGGTCTGACTAGACATTCACACATGCCTTTGGTAGCTAATGCGCCTACATCAAAATCCCAAATTAGAAACAAAACATGATTACCTGATCATATTTCCTCAATCTTCATCTTCGCTGGATCCCAAACTTTAGTTTTCTAATGTCCATAAGCTGCATCAACTCAATCATTCTTCAGTTGTAATATTCCAAGCTTCCACACTTTATGCTGTAAAGCTCCATTGACTTTACATTCATTCTTCTTCACTTACCAATCATCTTCACATTAGACTACTTGTTTCATTTGGTTGTAGCTTTCCTTAGGCATTTGCATTAATTTCCAAATGTCTTATATGACCTTTTTTAATTCAGTTTGCTGCTTATTATCTTCAGCCTCTCTTTATTCAATTTTTTTTTCACTTTTAGAATTTCTTCAAGCACTACCCTTGACATTGCTCTGGATATTTATCTAGACACTACTCTTGATACTGCTTCCACCCTTACTTCTTGTATGCTTTGATAAGAATCTCCCTCTGCAATATTCTTCACATGCTTTCCACTTGCTCCTGTCTCTTTCACAACATGAGATATTTCTCCCACATTGACTACGATTTCTTCTTCTTGTTCAAATACTTTCAGCTAGTATTTCAAACATTCATTCTCTTTAAACAGTTCTTCAATATGTTGGATTTCTATGTCATCATAACTCTTCTCTGCCTCTGTCTTGACAATCTTCAGTAATTTCCCTTCTTCTTTGACTATTTCTATGAGTCAAGTCAATCCTCCTTAGTCCTAATACTAATTCCTCTTCCATATGAGACAAAGTAGCCTCATCTTCATCCTTATGATTTCCTTCTTCCTTGTCACTGAACGAAATTCATTGTGACACTATTTCATCCATTTCTGTCAGAATAGAATTCTGATTCTTTGTTCTTGTGACAGTCCCAAAGGTGTTTCCATCACTCTTACTTTGGCCATCTAAACAAACCAAATATTCTTTTTCCTCATCAAGAGAAAATTCCCTCATACAAAACATGATTGTCTCACTCCCAATAAAATCGTTGCCTTCATTAATTAAGGATTTTACAAACCCCTTCTGCTGCAATAACTTATCTTTTCCTTTGTCATTGCTTGACAGCAATTCCATATGTCTATCTATACTAACTAAGTCCTTCACACTTTCATCTTTTCCTATGCACTCCTCAAGGTACTTCACCTCTTCATCAAAACTATTGAAACATCGTTTGTCTAACTGAGGTTCTAATTTCCAATTGGACACATATTTTTCCAACAGGTTCTCGAGTAATAAAATATCCTTGTCAACTACTTCAAGCACCGTATCTTCATGTTTTACATCTTCTTCTTCATTATTCCTTGCTATATAAACTTCAACTTTACTTGAGACAACTCCAAGAGAAGGATTGTCTATACAACCTACAAACACATTCAAATTGTCATCATTAAACTTACAAGACCCAATGGTCTTATTTTATGACTCAATCAACAATATTTCTTTGGTTTCTGCAAGTCTTCTATAAGACTTAGAAAATACTCAATGGTCTTCTTTTCATCCTTCTCAAGCATAACATATGAATGCTTTAAATCATCTATTTCCTCTTTTTGTTCTTGGCCATCATCATAATCCAAGTCCTCCTTGTTTTTAGCTTCCACAGTAGGATGGAAACCATTAGTTTCACTCAACTATGGATGTGTATGTACATGAGACTCAGCTGTCTCATTTTATTCCTGAACAGAATTTAGATTATGTCCTCTTCCTTCATCCTTTATGACAACATTAACGAATTGTCTTTCCTCGTTCTTTGTACCTACAAGCATACACAAAATATTAGTTTCAAAACATTGAGACCTCTTTGTCTCACTTGAAGCTTCAGTCTTCAATACTTCCCTCAGACACTCTCTTGCCTTGAGTACCTCTTCTTCAAAATGAGCATTCATCAATTGCTCTCTTCTCCTTTGTAGCTTATGCCAATTCAAATTTCTTTTCACAAGAAAACCACATCTCTGGTCTTCCTCCTCCTTCTATAACAACTCTATCCTTACTTCCATATGGAATTGTGTCTCAACCTTCTCCCTCTCATAATATTCATTAGTCATTTGCCTCCATATTCCATTTGATTTGGAATCTTCTTTTTGCACTCTGTGGTTTCCTTCTAAAACTTTGTTATGAATTTCAATAGTCATCTTCCTAAGCTTCGTTCACTCTCTATTAGCTACACTAGCCTCTGCAATAACAATTCTCCATGCTAGAACTTACCTCACCAAACCTCCTATATGCTTGGTCTTTTGGAAAGTATTGGTCTTCTATCTAGAAACCTCTTGAGCAATCCTCCTTTCTCCTTCCAGGCCCACACTCATAATGCATCTAGTTTAATAACACTATTGTCCTCTTATATTTCAACCTAAATTGAAATACTAGGTCCTGGACACACTTCTTCTCTCTCTCATAAACCCTTACTGGATCCCTTCATCACTGCTCTTAAGGCTACGATCTTCTTTTGCTGAGATGTTTCGTTATCTGCTACTACCTTCACCTTTTTCATGCAATCACTCCTCCGAAATTAATTATCTTTGTCAATAAACTTCTTTTTTAGTCTACTAGCCTCTGCCACTCTCTTCCACTCCTGCATGCAAACTTCTTCAACTCATGAATCCTCTTCTCTACAGATGTCCCATGTGTCTTCTTTTCTTCACAAAGAAAAACTTACTCTTGTGTTCTATTCTCTTCTCTTTCTTTCTCTTTGTTTCTTTCCTTTACTAGAGTAGACTTACTCTCATCCTACTTTGATACCAATTGATAACAGGCCAAAGATAGAGCTTTCCCAAATTCAAGGACCATTATAATTTTTACCCTCTCTAGTGTGTACTTTCCCTTTTCCTACATACTCTTCAAGCCTACACTAGGCTTTCTTACCACCTACATGCTCTACTTTTAAACTTAGTATTCTATCTAAATTTGTCTTCACCCTACATTTAGCTCACTTAAGCTTTCCTCTCATGTGCTTAGCATCCAAATCCTCATTAGAATTTAGTGCTCATCCTTAACATACAAACCCTTTTTCTTTAAAAGGCATAAAATCCTAGTTCACTTGTTACTCAAAAACTAATAACTCGCTCATTCACCTCATATCTCAAGCGGATAGTACTTAAACACCACAAGTCTACATACCTATAAGCACTATGCATCACATGGTATATTCCTTAACAACCTAAGGGCTCATTGTATATAATTAAAACAATGCATAGTCACCACTTTGTGCACTCTATCACCAAGCACATGACCACTCATCACGATCAAGATATTCTTTCTCCAAGCTCATCACAACCAATAAAAAATTTGCTTAACACACCACAATCCACTCTTCCTCTCAACACATATAACCATACATGATAACCAAGGATATCGCAATAGTAAGAGGCGCACAACTTTACCCCATCTCTTACCTTATGTCATATAACTAGGATGCATGACCATCCCATCATTCCTTTGACCAACCACGTCAACACTTGACCCTCCCTCCAATGTTTTCCACCGTTCGATTGATTTACGATGCACAGCTATCGTCGATAGACCATGTATATTTTTTTTTCCCAACTGTGCACGGAATCCTCCATACCTCTACCTCCTAAACAATGAAACAACCAGATTTCCTCACCTCTCTCTCATTGGTTTATTCCTAAAACTTAATTTCACTATGGTGACCCCAGTTGCATGGAAGTAGCACTCCATCTACCCCTCGACACTCAAATCCATGTTCTTGATCTTACTTCTTCTGCGCACAACCCTAAAATATCTCTACAATCCCATGTAAATCTCCATGATCTTTATCACCACTCATCACATGATCGATCTTCTTTACATGCAAAGTTCGTACCCTATTCTCCATTGACCTGCATTGGAGGCCATTCCACACAAACACTGTTGTCAATCTCAACAATCACACAAACTTTGAAAATACTTTCTGTAGAAATTGGAATCCTAGAGGTTCTACCCATGTTCAACTAACAACTGAAATCTCGTATACAGAGATCCTACTCAACTATTGACTCATAACTGGAATCACACAATCATGATTCTACCCAGTCATCTTCTGTCATTCTTGCATGCATAAACTAGTTATCACACCATTAATAACCATTCATCAATCAATTGCTTCAGTCATATCACATACATATTTCCAAAACAATAACCAATAATCATGATGAATCTACCTTTCATTAAGAAAACAACTAAACAAGTGTACATATATCTTAGATAAATCTCACGCTCTCTCAGAGTTCTCTCTTCTCTCTCCCCTAGGGGATAACTCTCATTTGGTATTTTTACATATCATAGCATATCCAACTCTTCCACTCAATCTTAACATTTATCCCTTAGTTCTATTCTTAGAAACAAGTAATTAAAACAAGTAACTACTCACTCAACTACTAACTGAAACCAAAAACTATTTCCTTCGAGTCATCCCTTTACTTCAAGGTTTAATTCGATGGCTTAATTCCTTCACTAATTTCTGATCAAATTACCACTAACCTAGGTACATATCTATCAATTCTTTACTAGGAAATTAAAGTATTTTGTACTTAGAAATTACAATGAGCCCTCTTGGCCTGATGTCAAGACCTTTAGGTCTGACTAGACATTGACACATGCCTTTGGTAGCCAATGATCATGCATCAGAATCCCAAAGTAGAAAGAAAACATGATCACCTGATCATGTGTCCTCAATATTCATCTTCTCTGGATCATAGACTTTAGTTTCTTGATGTCCATAAGCTGTGTCAACTCCATCATTATTCAATTATAATCTTCCAAGATTCCACACTTTATGTTGTAAATCTCCATTGACTTTACCTTCATTGTTCTTCACTTCCCAATAAAATTCACAGTAGACTACTTTTTTCATTTGGTTGTATATTTCCTTAGGCATTTGCATTAATTTACAAATTTCTTCTTTGATATTTTCCATTTCTGTTTGTTTCTTATTATCTTAAGCCTCTCTTGATTCAAATTATGTTTTCACTTTCAGAATTGCTTCAAACACTACCCCAGACATTGCTCTAGATATATCTCTAGACACTGCTCTTTATACTACTTCCACCCTCACTTCCTGTATGCTTTGATAAGCATCTCCCTCTGCAATATCCTTCTCATTATTTCTACCTGCTCATATCTCTTTCAGAACATGGGATATTTCTCCCTCATTGACTACAATTTGTTCCTCGTGTTCAAATGCTTTCATCTAGTATATCAAACATTCATTCTCTTCAAACAGTTCTTCAGTATGTTGCATTTATGTGTCAGTATAACTCTTCTCTGCCTATGTCTTGACAATGTTCAGTAATTTCCCTTCAATTCTTTACCTATTTCTATCAGTCAATTGAATCCTCCTCAGTCCTAAGACTATTTCCTCTTCCATATGAGATACAATAGCTTCATCTTCTACCTTATGATTTCCTTCTACCTTTTCACTAAACAAAATTCTTTGTTAAACTATTTCATCCTTTTCTGTCAGAATAGAATTTTGATTCTCTGTTCTTGTGACAGTCCTAAAGGTGTGTCCGTCACTCTTACTTTGGCCATCTAAACAAACCAAATCTTCTTTTTCCTCATCAAGAACAAATTCCCTCATACAAAACATGATTGTCTCACTCCCAATAAAATTGTTTCCTTCATTAATTAAGGATTTTACAAACCCCTTCTGCTGCAATAACTTATATTTTCCTTTTTCATTGCTTGATAACAATTCCATCTGTTTATCTATAATGACTGAGTCCTTCACACTTTCATATTTTCCAATGCACTCCTCAAGGTACTTCACATCTTCATCAAAAATATTGAAACACAGTTTGTCTACCAGAGTTTCTAATTTCCAATTGGACACATATTTTTCCAAAAGGTTCTCCAACAATAAAATATCCATGTCAGCTGCTTCAAGCATTGTATCTTCATTCTTGACATCTTCTTCTTCATTATTCCTTTCTCGATAAACTTTAGTTTTACTTGAGACAACTCCAAGAGATGGATTGTCTTCTACACAACCTGCAAACACATTCAAATTGTCAACATTAAAATCACAAGACCCAATGGTCTTATTTCATGACTCAATCACCAAATCTTTCTCTGGTTGCTCCAAGTCTTCTATAAGACTCAGAAAATACTCAATGGTCTTCTTTTCATCCTTCTCAAGGATAACATATGGATGCTTGATATCAGATTTTTCCTCTTTCTGTTCTTGGCCATTATCATAAGCCAAGTCCTCCTTGTTTTCAGCTTCCATAGTAGGATGGAAACCATTTCTTTCACTCAATTGTGCATGTGCATGTACATGAGACTCATCTGTCTCATTTTCTTCCTGAATAAAATTAAGATCTATCCTCTTCCTTCATCCTTTATGACAACATTATAAAATTGTATTTCCTCATTCTTTGTAACCGCAAGCATACACAAAATATCAGTTTCAAAACATTGAGAACTCTTGGTCTCACTTGAAGCTTCATTTTTTAAGAATTCCCTCAAACACTCTCTTTTATTCACACTGATAATTCATCAGTTTCTCTCTTCTCGTTTGCAGCTTATCCCACTTCAACTTTCTTTTCACAAGAAAACCACATCTTTGGTCTTCCTCTTTCTTCTGTAACAGCTCCATTACTTCCAAATGGACTTCTATCTCAACCGTCTCCCTCTCATAATATTCATTAGTTATTTGCCTCCATATTCCCTTTGATTTGGTATCTTCTTTATGCACTTTGTGGCTTCCTTCTGAACCTTTTTATATGACTTTCAATAGTCATTTTCCTTAGCTTCTTTCACTCTCTATGAGATGCACTAGCCTCTGCAATAATGGTTCTCCCTGCTACAAATTACCTCACCCAACCTCCTCTGTGCTTGGTCATTTGGAAAGTACTGGTCCTCTATCTAGAACCCTCTTGAGAAATCTTCCTTTCTCCTGCTAGGCCCACACTCATAACTCATTTAGTCCGATAACACTATTGTTCTCTTATATTTCAACCCCAATTGAAATACTAGGTCTTGGACACACTTCTTCTCTCTCTAAGAAACCATTATTGGCTCCCTTCATCACTTCTCTTAAGGCTGTGATCTTCTTTTTTTGAGATGTTTCACTATCTACTGCTACCTTCACCTTTTGCATGCAATCACTCCTCCCAAAGTAATTATCTTTTTCAATAAACTTATTGTTCAGACTACAATCCTCTTCTACTCTCTTCCACTTCTGCATGCAAATTTCTTCGACTCATGAATCCTCTTCTCTACAAATGTCCCATATATCTTCTTTTCTTCACAAAGCAAACCTTACTCTTTCTTTCTATTTCTTGCTATTTCTTGCTTGTTGTTTCTTTCCTTTACTAGAGTAGACTTACTCTCGTCCCTCTCTGATACCAATTGATAACAGGCCCAAGCAAGAGCTTTCCCAGATCTGAGGACCATCAGAACTTCTACCCTCTCTAGTGTGTACTTTCCCTTTTCCTACACTCTCTTCAAGCCTACAGGCTTTATTACCACCTCGAGGCTCTACTTTTAAACTTAGATTTCTAGCTAAATTTGTCTTCACCCTACATATATCTCATTTAAGATTTCCTCTCATGTTCTTAGCATCCGAATCCTCATTAGCATTTGGTACTCATCCTTAACATACAAACCCTTTTTTCTTTCAAAGGCTTAAAGGCCTAGTTCACTTGTTACTCAAACACTAAGAACTTACACATTCACCTCATATCTCAAGTGCATAGTACTTAAACACGACAAGTCTACATATCTATAAGCATTATGCACCACATGGTATATTCCTTAAGAACCTAAGGGATCATTGTATATAATTAAAACAATGCACACTCACCACTTTGTGCACTCTATCACCAAGCACATGACCACTCACCACGATCAAGAGCTTCTTTCACCAAGGTCATCACAACTAATACAAAAGTTTCTTAAAACACCACGATGCACTCTTCCTCTCAACAAATATAACCATACATGATAACCAAAGGCTATCACAATAGCAATAGCCACACAAATTTACCCCAGATCTTACCTTATGTCATATAACGAAACTTTGTGACTAGCCCATCATTCCTTTGACCAACCACATCAACACTTTACCTTCTCTCCAACTGTAATACCTCAATTTTGACCCCGTTTGCATTTAAATAAAATGATGTAAATAATCATGGTGTGGAGCTAGAAAAAAGACCCACCACTAATTTAGTGTTTATGTTTCGGCAATTATAGTGTGGTCGATGGTATTTTATTTTATTTTTATGCTAGTTGAACATTAACAGTTGAACATTATATTAAAATTGCAATTTTAATTAAAAACCCAAAGCCAGCTATGTCAACGCAACTAAATGATATGGGGGCATTATTTTTCCTAAGGATGAGGGAGTGGGGGATTGGAAGAGTGGGAAAATTCGAATTGGGTAGAGCCCCACTTTGGGAAAAACGTTTTTTTTTACTTCTTGGGCAAAAGAACACCAAAAACGTCCACTTTTCCCTCATGCAGCAGCGTTTCACCTTCCCTCATGAATTGGAATGAACAAAAAAAATTTGGAAACCCAGTTGGGAATTCACGCAGTAGCAAGAAAGCCAGAAATGATTCTGAGTCTGAACCCTTCACGATTTCCCCTATTTGACAATTTGTTCCTTTCACGATTTCAATTTTCCTTTTCAGAATTTTTCTCTTTCATGTTTTCTGTAGTATTCTAGTTGTTTTCCTGAACACGATTGCCCCGAATCCGATTTTCTATCTTTGATTTGAAAGACCGGCAATGTTTTCGCTTTGGTAATTTGCAGCAATCGGTTTGGCATCGGCAATGTTCAGACATTTGTAAATTTCTATGTGTGTATGTGATCCTTGGTGTATGCTACTTTTTGATAAATCACAGGACCGAGATAACTGTGTGTGCATCTATGCTTAGCATCTGAATTGATTGAAGGAATGGAAATAGAGTCTAGACTTGCTTGATAAACCTAGTGTATGAAAGAAGCTCACAAACCAATCTAGAAGGTTGGTTTTCTTCCTTGCATACCTTGAATAGCACTAGAAGGGAATTAATGGACTAAGGGATTGTGTAGCAGAGAATGGAATGCTTCCTCGTGTTGGGTGTGTAATTGTTTAGAAATCAAGATAGATCCGGTCTGGGTGTTCATAGCCCTAGGGTTGAGCTCACTAGCTTAGCAGTCAGTCTTTCCATCTCCTTGACACCCTGATAAACCCAAATGGAAGGATGGCTTTGCTGGTAGCATGATAGACCCATCTGTTGGCTTGGTTGTGTCTCATGTGAATTTGGCTAAGTGTAAGCCACTACTTGTGTAATTCTGATAAACCCAGCTATGTTGGATTGACTGAATTTTAATTGTATCCTTCACTATGGGTGAAGTCTACTAGTGTTCCTTATTCCTCGGGGAAGATCATGCCCAGCTTGGGGTGGCAGTGTTGTTGAGAGATTAAAGAGCACGCTGGCCTATGGTTGGGTGGAACGTTGTAGTGACATAGTTGGTTGTGAGACGAGATTCTTTCAAAGATAAGTATTCTGGTGTATTTAAGTTCTACAACTGTATTTGCCTATGAATTATTATGACATTATCATTAACATGTTGAATGCATGAATGTGTTGAATAAATGATTTTGCTTCTGTTGTATATATCATGTACATTTTATTATGCATCTGTGTATGTTAGGGTTAAACTTGCCTCAGGATTGAGTTAAAGGTGGTTTAGGTCTAGCACATGGTTTGTTGTAGCCCATGGTATTGCATGTGATGAAGCCTTTATAAAGCTTGAGGAGGCTCCATTGTAAAGTGGCCTAGAGGTGAGCGGTGACTAGCTCGCTTGGCCCGGATGGCCGGTTTTGGCCATGTAATGAAGATCTTCATTGGTGCTGGTTTTCCCCACATGGCGTTTCGAGGGTATATTGTGTGTGTCATCTTGTATTGTTGCTTGCAATGTTTATTTTCTCGAATATTGTTATATTTTATAGCTCGTTATAATCCTAACAACTGGTATCAGAGCCATGGTTTGGCTTGGTTATGCTCGTTGGTGTTGCTATGTGTGTGTGGATCTGAATTTGTCGAGTGGAAATCGATGCTGGCTAAAGCTTGGTACTATTGCTAAGTGATATGGAAAATGATCTGATGGCTAAAGGTGAATTGTTGCTCTCACTGAAAGTTAAGAGCATAAGAAGAGAAACCCTAGCCACATGTGTTTAATGAAATCCACAATGTGAAAGGAAGGGCCTATGATATCAAAGGGCTAGTTTCCAGGAGAAAAGAGCATGATGGCAAGTTGCATAGGTCTCGATAGAAGCAAAGGGATCCTGCAAGGAGAATATCGAGAGCCAGATCACGTGTGTTTTGTTGTCGGATATGGGAATATAGGTCGCAAAGGAGAGCTAGCGAGCCTATGTAAATATCATTCAAAGCCACGGAGGAGAAAATTCCCGTTGATTTGCTGCAAGAGACAAATTCGTTTTGAGATCGGCTGAGGGATGCAAAGATCGTTGCAGAGAAAAGGTGGCTACATGTGGTCAATCCATATAGATTGTTTTTTAGTTCAAAGTTGTGATCCGTTGAGGAGAGCACCATCGTGGAGGTCATTGTGGCAGGCTTTCTGTGTATGAATATTGTATGCAAGAGGTATAAGCAGTAGACCATGGTTGTGAAGTCACGACTCGTCTGTAGAGCATGTAGGGTGGACGTGTGGCGACGCAGGAGTTAGAGCAGCCACCTACTGCTTAACGTGAAGGTTTTGGGGAGCAATCGGTCAAGACATTGGGATAGACATCCTCTGCATGGAGAACGGGGGATGAGCGCATTTGTGGAGCAGGGCAGCGGAGGCTAAGCTACTAGAATGGAGCGTGGAGCTAGTAAAGGTGCAGGCTACTCACAGGAGATGAGAGATCGCGGACATGATACATAGAGTGTTGGCTGCTTCCAAAACCCATAAATTTAAGCTCATGCGTGAGGGTTTCCTAGTCACAGTTACGAATCTAAGTAGAGGACGTGTGTGCGATTAGAGACAGTCAATATAGTTGTTGTTGCAACGCGGAGATGTCTCCTGACTCGGAATTAGATGCGCTTGAGGGAAGAAGCATGTGTACATGCATATTGGCAGCGGTTCGCATGGGTAAGGAAATAACAATAAAGAAAACCCAGTCACTAAATTGGTTGGTTGGAGCTGCTAAAGAGGGTTGTGAAAGGTAAGCTAAGTTGGAAAAAAAAAACATCAATCCCCATTCTCATTGGTGAGCTGCAGTATGCATCATGAAGCATGTTGTGTCACTTGGGTCATGAGTTGGTGCATTTTATATGCAGTATTGAAGCACGTGCATGTGAAGCCATGGTGAATGGTAGTTAGAGCAGGGTGCTCCATTGATGAGTCACCTATGACAATGGAGAAAGTGATGAATATGCAATAACTAAAGGCATGGCATGACGAGCATGAAAAGCGAGAGGATGAAGCAATGGATGGTTATGGCGAAGTCACCATGAAGACACATGAAAAAAAATAAAAATAATGGAGCATTTTGCTTGTAAATGGACATATGGTTGTAAGACCTGGTAAGGCATGCATACCCCTGGTAACTCACCAGTAAAGTCAGGAGATAGACGTAGGTGATAAGGGGGTGTATGTGAGATTCCTCGGTAAAACTTTGAGGGGGGTTGGTGATTACTCCAATTCAAGTTTAAAGGGGCGATTGTTAGGGTTAACGTTGAGTTAAAGGTGGTTTTGGTCTAGCACATGGTTTGGGCACATGGTTTGTTGTAGCCCATGGTATTGTCCTATGGTATTGCATGTGATGAATCCTTTATAAGGCTTGAGGAGGCTCCATTGTAAAGTGGCCTGGAGGTGAGCGGTGACTAGCTTGCTTGGCCCAGATGGCCAGTTTTGGCCATGTAATGAAGATCTTCATTGGTGCTGGTTTTCCCCGCATGGGGTTTCCAGGGTATATTATGTGTGTCATCTGGTATTGTTTCTTGCAATGTTTATTTTCTCACATATTATTATATTTTATAGCTCATTATAATCCTAACAGTGTATTTATATGCTTTAAGTTCAAATGCATTTTTTTCATATATATGTATTATGTTCATGGGGATTAGATTGCTTGGGTTAATAGATGTTATTCGTGTCCTCTCCGCCGAGTAAGGGTTGGGGACATGACACCAATGTTTTCCACCATCCAATTGCTTATACAATGCACAACTATCGTTAATAGACTGTGTCTTTGTTTTTGCACCCAACTCTGCATGAAATCCTCTATACCTCTACCTCCTGGATAGTGAAACAACCAGATTTCCTCACCTCACTCTCACTGTTTTATTCCTAAAAATTAATTTCACTGTAGTGACCTGACTTGCATGGAAGCAACGCTCCATCTTCCCTTCGACACTTAAATCCATGTTCTTGGTCTTACTTCTTCTGCAAAAAACCCTAAAATCTGTCTATAATCCCATGTAAATATCCATGATATCTAACACCACTCATCACATGATCAATCTTATTTACATGCAGAGTTCATACCCCATTCTCCATCAACCTGCACCAGAGGCCATTCACACAAACACTGTTGTCAATCGCACCAATCACACAAAGTATGAGAAGACGTTTTGCAGAACTTGGAACCCTAGAGGTTCCACCCAAGTTCAACTAACAACTGGAATCTTGTATGTAGATATCCTGCTTGGATATTGACTCAAAATTGGACTCACACAATCGTGATTCTACCTAGTCCTCTTCTATTTGTCTTGCATGCAAAAACTAATTATAACACAGTTAATATCCATTCATCAATCAATTGCTTCAGTCATATCACATACAAATTGCCAAAACAATAACCCATACTCATGATGAATCTAAATTTCATTGAGAAAACAACTAAACAGCTGTACATACATCTCCAAGAACTATAACACTCTCTCTAAGTTCTCTCTTCTCTCTCCCCTCGAGACTAACTCTCATTTTGTCTTTTTACATATCAGATCTTATCCATCTCTTCCACTCATTCCTAACATTTATCCCTTAGTTCTATTCTTAGAAACAAGTAACTTAAACAAGTAACTTAAACAAGTAACTACTCACTCAACTACTAACTGAAACCAATAACTACCTCCTTCAAGTCATCCCTTTAATTTAGGGTTTAATTCCATGGTTTAATGCCTTCATTAATTGTGCATCAAATTACCACTAACCTAGGTACATCCCTATCAACTCTTTACTAGGAGATTAGAGTATTTTGTACTTAGAATTTACAATGAGCCCTCTTGGCTTGATGCCAAGGCCTTTAGGTCTAACTAGACATTGACACATGCCTTTGGTATCCAATGCTCTTGCATCATCGATGGCTATGAACATGACTTGAAACCACAACATAAATCCTCTAGAGGTGATATCTGGCCTTTAAGTGAAAAATGGGTGATATTATGAAGTTATACATAGTAAGGGTAGATTTCAAGGCCTTAACCATGGCTAGAGGATGGAAACAAGTTATTTAGAAACTAGATGAAGTTTCCAGGTACCAAGAGCCATGAGCAAGGCCACAAGCAAGCCCTGTAAAGGTGTTCATAAACCTTTTGTTAGGATTAATTAATCCTCCTTTGTCCAATATAGTCTATTTAGTTATTTTTCCTAGCTTAGGAAATTATTATTACTGCACTAGAGTGTGGGGACACACCTAGGGGATATCTACTAGTTATTGCATCTTCATGCATGACTTTATGTGCCCCAGGGTCCAATACCTACATTCTAGGATCCCACTCTGAGTGCCAACATCAGTCTCCTTTAGTAGACCTTGGTAGGTAAGCAACTATGCTCAGTTATCCTCTAGTTACTTCCGGTTAGATCATAATCAGTTATCCTAATGCCAGTTTTTCATGCATTCATGGAGTGTGGCACCTTTTGTCCACCTACCTCATCAATTAACTAATTGTAGACTGATTTAGTCATCCAGAGTTAAAATAGTGTGCTCTAGCCATGATTTTTCCACACTGAGTTAGCTAAAGAGTCAATTAGAGTTGGTAGATTCAAATCCTATCCACAGTATTTGAATTTTATTTACTGCACTACCATTTTATTACCAATTAATGAATGGATATTAGTGTTGTAACTATTCGAGCAATTTTTGTTCAATTAATCTGAAATTTGTGTCATGAATTGTTTGCTCAGTGTACATTGGTCTTAATTATTCCACTGCATAATTCCTTTCTAATATCTCTCACATTATCTTGAAGATCTATGGTTCTGAAATTTAACATGGTATCAGAGCGAATGTTCAGGCCATCAAAAGATCTTTGAAACCTCCATACTTGCACCAGAAGCAGTTGATTTTCCACATAATTCATTGAATCATAACATTGCTCCCTCTGGATTCTATCCAAGTGTGACAGACTCTGAAAAAGTGAACATGTCTATGTGGAAAGGTTTGAACTAGCAAATTTTTGTGAATTGATTTTTTTTGCAACATTTTTTTGCAGGTACAACATCAAATTGGATTTAAGATCAGCTCCTCATTTATCACCATTCAATTATGCCGAGTGTAAATTGAAGATGGTTTCATATCTTGAGAGCCATAATCCCCTTGATGTTTCCTTTTGAGTTGGTAAAGAATATTATGAAGATAAAAATGATTGTCTAGATGATGATGAAAGAGGATATGCAAGAATGTGTATGGAAATGACTCCTAATATGCATTATCTCATGGAATCTACTGAGTATCCATTCAAGCTATGGAGAAATCTAGATAGATCCTTTGTGTGCAGAAATAAGAAGATGATAGCTGGAGCGAATCCAACACCTCCTCATGTGTTCTCCCTTCAAAATTCTCATCCACTATTATCTTAGATGAATTTTTTCAAGATGAAGAAGAAGCATAATCTTCAACTCAATCAATTTGAATTGTTGAAAGTCTCCTTGTAGTGACTCCTTCTTTTGTTGCTCCAAAATTTTATGAGATCTCTGATATCTCATCTTCTCATATAGTTGTTCTAGAAGAATACATTAAAATATTTGTTATTGAATAAAAATTGTCCTTCCATTCTACTTAGTCATTCTCCAGTGATTCTTCTATTCTAAATTTTGCGCAAAGTTTTCGAGTGTAAGCTCAAAGAGCTGAACATAAATTCAAATCCTCTCTCTCCAATCATGTCGCTGGTGTGCATAAAATTGATACTTTGGATGTTTTGGAAGAAATATCATATTTTAGGAGTGATCCATTTACCCTCATTGATCTAGATATTCCAACAAATTCTTGCATGATTGCTTGCACCAATAGTCATAGTTTTGTTGAAGAAGGAGAAAATTGTGCATCTACCATCTCAATGGAGCACTTGGAACCTTTGTTCCAAACTCTTGGATCTGATATGACCTTATTTGGTTCGAATTTTAAGCTTCAAGAGTCTCCATTCATGCTTGTATCTATTCTCATCAATTTTGGTGTGAAAAATCAACACCTCAAGTCTCTTTCAAATTTTTTGTTGGGAATTCGATGTCAGTTTTCTCTCATGGGTTTGATGATGTTAAAATTTGAGCATCATTGGATATTTTAGAAGCTATATCATATTATAGATCTCAATCATTCGCTCTCCATGGTCCCATGACTTCTCTACCTTCCTACTTGATCACATGCTCATCTCCTCATAGTACTAGTAAATATGGAGGCATCCTGCATTCTCTAGGATTTTTCACGTCACCAATACAACTTGCATCTTCCACTAAGCAAGAATATCCTAGGAGAACACCAAGTACATTACGTCTCTCTATGGTTGAACTATGTTCTACCAACATAGGAGCATGCTAGGATCTTCCACGTCACCAAGACAACCTCCATCTACCACTATGTGAGAACTGCCTAGGTGCACACCAAGTGCCTTGTGACCTCATCATCTTCAACATGGAATCATACACATACAAGGACTAGTTATGACTGAAAAACCTATGTACCATGCTAGGATATTTTCCATTCTAGGTCAACCTCAAGGAATTATTACATTTAAACAACCTATTTCCATGATCTTTTTCGTTCAGACAACCTTCTAGGACTTATTACGTCCTAACAACCTGCATACCACACCAGGATCATTTCTACTCCAAGACAACCCAAATGACCCATTACATCTGAACAACCTGCATCCGATTCCATGATATTTTACACTTCGAATAACCTGTACTAGGACTTATTACATCCAAGGATAATCTGTGACCTTCACTAGGACTGATTACATCCAAGGATAGCCTATAGGATTTATTATCTCCAAGCAACCTATGTCCTACGCTAGGATCTTTTCTGCTTAGACAACCTGACTCTTTTCCCATGTGAGATTTCATGCATTTGCATCTTCTGGCCTCTCGTCATCTATAGCATAGGATAACACTAGGATATTTTACATTTCTAAACAACCTGCATATCCGACTATGCTAGAACTCATTACTCCCTCTTTGAAGGAGTCTCAATATGGATGACACCAATTCCTTCTCTGAAGTACTAGAATTTCACTCTCGCTAGAGTCTTGGTCAATACATTGGCTATCTGTTTGTATGTTTCCATGTACTGGAGCTTTACTACTCCTCTATGCACCATATCCCTGATATAGTGGAACTTTATCTCAAGGTTCTTTGACTTGTCATGGAACACCAGGTTCTTCGACAACTTCACGCAACTATGGTTGTCATAGAATATACAAGTCACTTCTAACTGGAGATTAAATAAATTATACCATAGCTTCCACAACCATACTGCCTCACAACTAGCCAAGTAAGTGGTAACATACTCTTCCTTAGCTGTACTCAACTGCACGTAGAATTTCTTCTTGCTAAACTAGGAGATCATACCGGATCCTAGACTAAAGCAACAAACTGAAGTGCTCTTCCTATAAGTGGAACTACCAACCCAATACAAATCAACATAACCATGCATGTTAATCTCTTTATTCACATCATACTTGAGCCCATAATCCAATGTACCCTTTAGGTACCTCAATACATGCTTTGTATCTACCAGGTGAACATGTCTGGGATCCTTTAGGAACTAGCTCAGGGTGTCCACAACAAAGCATATGTCCGGTCTTGTATTTGTCAAGTACATCAGTGATCCAATCATATGATGATACATTATGGCATCAAATGAATTTGATGAAGCATCACACAGAAGCTCCAAGTTCGATGCCATAGGCGTGGCTATTGCATTGTAGTCAAACATTCTAAGTCTTTTCAGAATATCGACTGCATACTTTCCTTGACTAAGGAAAATCCTATCCGCACTTTACTACACCTACATGTCTAAGAAGTAGTGCATCCTTCCTAGGTCTTTCGTTTCAAACTCAGATTCCTCTTTGCATCTTCAATGAGTCCGTCCTCTCCCATCAGGAATATGTCATCGACATATAGTAAGAGCATAACTGATATTCTACCTTCAACCTTGAAATAAAGGTTGGAATCTGATTTACTCTTAGTAAATCCTAAGCTCATCGAGAAGCTATCCATCCTGTCGTACCATGTCTTGGGTGCTAGTTTCAATCCATACAAGGCCTTCTTCAATTTTCATACATGATTCTTGTTATACTTGAGTTTACCACACTAGGTGAATCACACTTGTATGGCCTTCCCCTATCCCTCTACAGACTCCTTAGACCCCTTGGACCATTTTTTGTCCTTTGATGTTTCCTAGACCATCCCTAAAAACATGCGAAAATTGCTATACGCGACTTTTAAACCCCTTATTGCGTATATACACGGGTTTGACCTCTAAAACCATGTACATCGAGATGTGTACAAAATCCAAATCCTTTTGGAGATTTCCTTGACATGGATCCGACTCACTTGTCTCTTGGCCTTCCATATGCCTTGAGATCGCTCGGATTCGGCCTTTCATTACCCCATTGAAAAACTATATAAGGAACCCTTTGGATACATTGAAGGCATAAGAGAATTGAGAGCAAATAAATTATAGTCCATTGTTTCTGGAACTTGTGCTTGAGTCTACATCCCTTTGTCCCTTGGATCACTTCGGTGTTCTTCCCAAGCTTTCCTTTTGCTTGTGAGCTTGGTATCGAGAGATGGAGGATTGAGGTGGTGGAGGCCCAAGTGGAGGATTCAGTTTCTCTAATTTGCAAACGTGCCAACAGAGGTTGTATTTATTGTAATCTTTGATTTTATATTAATAGAAATATCTTTTCCTGCCCATTAATGTATGTTTGAATGAATATTTTATCCATGGATGATTTGGCTAAAGGTGTACTAACTGGTTTTTCATCCTACATTCTAAACCTATGCAACACCTTTTCTATGTACTCACCTTAAGACAATGTCAATTTGTGATTTTTCTTGTCTCTTGTTATTCTCATACCAAGGATTTCCTTTGTAGCACCCAAATCCTTCATCGCAAATGATTTAGCTAGTTTTCTTTTGCGCACATTTATATCCTACATGTTAGACCCTGCAACAAGCATGTCATCCACATACAATAACAAGATAATATATCTTTTGTTATCTAGCCTCTTGAAATAAACACAATGATCAGAATGACATCTATCATAACGTTGTTTTGTCATAAAATTATCAAATTTTAAATACCACTTCCTTGGAGCTTTCTTCAGGCCATACAAACTCTTATTCAACATGCGAACCGAATTCTCCTTCCCTTTGACCTCATACCCTTGTGGCTGTTGTATATAAATCTCTTCCTCCAAATCCCCATGGAGAAAGGCAGTTTTTACATCTAGTGGTTCAAAATGCAAATCTTCTACTCCCACTAGACTTAAAATAGTTCTAGTTGAAGTCATTTTAACAACAGGAGAAAATATTTCATCAAATTCTATACCTTTCTTTTGTGAAAACCCCTTTACAAAATGTCTAGCCTTGTACCGCTTCTTGCCTCCATCTTCTTTCTCCAACCTGTAAACCCATTTATTTTGCAATGCCCTTTTTTCTACAAGAAACTTAACCAAATCCCAAGTTTAGTTTCTTATCAATGAGTCCAACTCCTCATTCATGCCTTGCTCCCACTTCTTTCTAGTTTCTACCTGCATTGCCTCTTCATAACATTTTGGTTCACTAGAATCAGTCATCAATAAATAATACTATGAAGGAGAGAATCATCCAAGGGGTCTACTTAAAATGGTAAATTTTCTTACAGTTGCAGGAGTTTCAAGTACCTGCTGCTGTTCTTGATTTTCTAGTTCCTTTGGAACTTCATTTTATTTGATTTCATTAAGCACTTTGTACTCTTTGTTTTCCTTTTCCACTTTTTTTTTCTACAAATGATCTTTGTACATAACCTTTTCGTTGAATACTACATCTCTACTCCTAATGATTTTGCGATTTTCAGGATCCCATAAGCGATAAACAAAATCATCAACCCCATATCCAATAAAGGTACTTTTCTTGGATTTAGCTTAAATCCTTATTCTATCATATTTATCAATATGGAAAAATGATTCACAACCAAAAGTTCTCAGAAATGAGTATTTTACCTGTTTACATGTCCATGCCTCCTCTATAAGCCCACCATCCAAAGCACTTGAAGGCCCTCTTTTTATTAAATAAACAGTAGTGTTTACAACATCAGCCCAAAAATGTATCGGAAATCCTGCATGCAATCTCATACACCTTGCACGCTCCATGATCATTCTATTCATCCTTCCTGACACATCATTTTCTTGTGGTGTTCCAGGGACTATCTTCTCTCAGTGAATCCCATTTTGTGAACAGTAACTATCAAACTCCTTACTACAGTATTCACCTCCATTATCAGATCTGAGACATTTCAACCTTTTTTCTATCTCATTTTCAGCCAAATATTTCTACTTCTTAAAAGTATTAAACACATCATATTTCTATCTAATTTCAATAAACCCAAGTTTTTCTAGTTGCATCATCAATAAAATTAACATAATAACGAGAGACACCAAGAGATTGTACCTAAGATTTTCCCCATACATATGTATGGACAAGCTCTAACTTTTCACTCTTCTTTTGTTTCCCAACTCTGAGAAATCTAACTCTCTTTTGTTTTCCATAAACATAGTTCTTACATAATTCCAAACTTTCTTGTTTTAGATATGGAAGTAGTTTCCTTCAGTGAAGAATATGCATACCCTTCTCACTCATGTGGCCAAGCCTGTGATGCCACAACTCCGCACTTGTTTCTATGGAAGCTACAGATATATAATAGTTAATATTATGAGGACACAAATAAAACGTACCTACCCTATATCCTTTTTCTATTACCAGTGATCCTTTAGTGATCTTCCACCACATTTCTCCAAACGTAGACAAACAACCACTATCTCCTAACTTCCCTATTGAGATCAGATTTCTTTTCATAGAAGGAATGTGCCTTACACATTTTAGCAGCCATTCATTTCCATTATTTAACTTAATATGTACCTTACCCTTTCCAACAAGTTTACATGGTTCATCATACCCCAATAAAACATGTCCAAAATTACCTTGAACATAATCATGAAAGAATTTCCTATAGGGTGTAGCATGAAATGAAGCCCCTGAATCTACTACCCAACAATCCCTAGTATTATCTAATGCAAGAATCAAAGCATCTTGTAACACATCACCTACTACATTCACTTCCTGAGTAGTCTCTTGTTGCCTCTTGCCTTTATTCTTTGGTGCTCTACACTCTTTATTTAGATGCCGTTTCTTACCACAGTTCCAACAATCTATTTTTCTAGATCTGGACTTGGATCTTCCCATTTTAGACTTGCTGCAATTTCCTGGGCTCCTTCCTCTCTCATTTTATCTCCCTCTTCTCTCCACGGTCAACACACTACCTGATGTATCACTTGTTCTTTTTCTTCGCAATTCCTCGCTAAGAATAACACCAACAACATCATCAAACTTAAGAGTGCTTGAACTAGGGATAGAGTTACTTATATCCATTATCAAGATATTCTATCTTTCTGGCAATGATCATAAGATTAGAAGAGCCATAACCTAATCATCAAAGTTCACTTTTACAGAACTTAACTGACTGGTAAGTGTATTAAACTCATTTAAATGGTCAGCAACAAATCCACCTTCCAACATCTTCATATTAAATAAATGCTTCATTAAAAATACATTGTTGGAAGATGAGGGTTTTTCATAGAGCTTAGCCAATGTGCTCATCACACCCTCTGTTGTTTTTTCTTTGTGAAATATTGAAGTCCACTGACGAAGCTACGTGCAACTATATTGTCCCAATGCCTTTCTATTAAGAACCTCCCATTCTTTATCCTTCATAGTCATCAGTTGTTTTTATTTTCCACCCAACAACAGGTACAGATCCTTCTAATACAGATAGTCCTCCATTTGTGTCTTCCATAACTGGTAGTTTTGGCCATTAAATTTCTCAACCCTAAACTTTCTCTCTTCTACCATTTCTCCCACTCAAACCATGAACCCTTCTTTCGTATGAGTTTACCAGCCAAATATAACTTTTGGCCATGCTACCAATTGTTAGAAAAGAGGACCATAGAGGAATAATAGATATACAGTTAAATCATTAAACAAGATGCAAAACACATTAAACACATTACAAAGAGAAAAAAATATAATGTGGTTCACCTAAATGATGGGCTACGTCCACACAGAAATTTCTAGTCATTTCATTACCGTCCAGAAAGATGAAGGGATACAACCTGCAGCAACACCATTGCACTTCCTCTTCACGCTCTCACAGTCTCTCTCACACAATCGGAGATATTGTTTACAATATAATACAATACCATACCCATTCGTATTACAATGCTTTTATTTTATAGGGGAAATACCATGGGAAAATACTACGTTTAACCCAATACCATGGGTCTACAAAACTGTTGACCAACAAGCATCCCAAAATAATTTCTCGGGGGATTCGTGTGTACAGTACACCTAGGGTACAAACACGACTAAATAATATCTCTGGATCTGGAAGATCGAGCTCCAAAACCAACAATCNTCAGTTCCTGCGCCCCCCCCCCCGCCCTGGTCGGCTCTACTTTTGAATTTTTTTCCAGTTCAGTCCAAGTCGCACTTATTTCGTCGAAATCCATGACCCAGTCGCTCATTTCCATTCGATAAGCATGACCTAGGTCATGCCTATAACCCCAATAAGAGCGACCTCGTCTAAAAACCTAGATTGCTCCTATCCCGACTTCTAGAGTGACCCAGTCACTACTATGACTTGCTTTCGAGTGAACTAATCGTGTTTTACCCTATGTTTTGCACAAATTTATTATTTTCTTCCCAGATTGCAACTATCCCTATATTCTGTGTGACCTAGATCGTGCCCGTTCTACTGAAAGGTGTGACTGATAGTTTTCAGTCTATTTTTGTGCCTGTTTCAGACCCCTGTCCATCCTAAACCATGTCCCAACCTATTTTTCTTTCCATATCTGATATTTTTACAGCCCCTTGGTGTGTTTGAGATCTCCCATGCCTAGTTTATGAATTTCCATAGTTGAGCTCCATTGTTGAAACCCCATCCTTGTTTCCTGTGTTTGATTAAAAGTTCCTTTACTACTCATTTGTTTCAAGCATAATTTCATTATTGGAAGAATTTTTTTATTTTGCGTCTTTACTGTTCAGTACTATTATTTATTGCATTATATTTGCATCCTGGCAGTGAGATTGGAATATCTTCATTGTGGATTGCTAGGTTTGACATACAATTGCACAAAATTCACAACACTAAGTGAAAGGATAGGTTCATGACCCCGATCAAAGCCTTAAATTAACTTAAATACAAACCAATATTGTAACCACGCTTGAGGATAAAACAATCTTGTAGTTAAGTTAGGACTTTGGCGATAGGAATCCAAATAACACCAATCTGTCATTCACATTCTGAGACATAGTTGTTGTCTAGTATGGAACCAAAACCCTCTTGTATTTGTTGACACGGTCACAACTAGCTTGTTGGGATGGCCCCTTCTTAGCAGGAGTAAGCCACAACAAAGGGGTTCCAGAAGTCAGGGTGGATTACCGCATTCCATACGTGTCAAGGGCCAAAGGGCTGAAGCATCAGTAAAACGAACGGACATGTCATGAATGAGGTATCCTAGTGGCTAATACTCTAGGGCTCTTTTACCCAGAGGTCCTTCTCGGTAATTGAATTCTCTTAGCATGTATGGTCCTTCCATTTCATATTGTTTGACTGGTATTTCATCACCCTGCTAAGGATACAATTTGTGAGGGGTTTCCATCTCGTAGTTAGGAGCTTTCTTGCACTCATACAACATAAGATAGTGAGTCATTTTTTATTTTTGATAGGTAGTGTTTCTTGTTGGATTTATGGCCTCCCTTGTTGTATATTCACCTTTCTATGGCCTGCTGTCACAATTTGGTTTTAGAGGTTTTTTTTGGCTTGTGAGATGCCATTTTCTACGCTCTCCTTCTACACACTCGGTTGTAGTTGGGTTTTTGAGCCAATGATTGATTCTCTCGAGTTTGTAGTAATTACACAGCACTCCTTATAATAATCATATCTCAACCTTGCTACTCATATAGTATTAGGGGTGTAATTTCCCCTTTTTGAAATTTCATTAAAATGACCAATGTTCACTTTTTTCCCTAATTCGACCTTTGACTAGTTTTGATGTCTAGATCTCTAAATTGGCCCAAAGGATCCCAAATATTATGAGAAGGTGAATGACTGATATTAATACTTGAATATGATTTTTAGGGATGATTTAATACCCTCTAATTACTTATGTAAACATTTTTAATATTCTGGCCAAAGTAGGAGTCTTTACTAGCAAATTTGGGTTCCAATTCCCCCTGGGTAAATGCTGAAAATGGCTTCTCAAATGCTCCCAAACCAACTCGAATTTATGAAAAAAGGAAAATTATGTTTAAGGTACATTTTTAAGGTCTGATATGCATAATTATTCAGTTTATAAATTATTTTATGACCCTCTCCCAAACAGCTACAAAATCACTAATTCAACCCTTGGGGAAATGGCACCAAATCTTGTCCAATGAAATTAAACTAAGTAAAATAACTTCAAATACTGAAGTGTTGAACATGAAACTTGTAATAATTATAAATTAAAGTCCATTCATCATAAATATATCTTATATACATTCTCCCATTTGAAATTATCATCATTACCATGGAATACAACAATATAATGGGGAAATGATCATTGTTTGCTCATTAATATTCACTTTTACATACAACCCTTTTGCATTTAGACCTGATAATTTCTGAGAATGAATAAAATAGAATATTAAAATTATTACAATCATAAATGTAGCATGAGAATCTCAAAATCATCAGCATCAATGGCATACATCAATATAGTGGGGAAATGATCATTGTTTGGTCATTAATGATCACATTTACATTCAACCATTGGGTGTTTCGACCTGATACTTTATGAATATGAATAAAATAGTATATTAATATTATTACAACCATAAATTTACCATGAGAATCTCTCCCAACGAGCACAATATCTCACCCAAAGCGCAATCCCTCCATGAGCAAGAATATGCAAGAAACCTTGGAAATGGTTGAGAGAATGGGATGCACTAGAAGGAACCATGAGCTTCCCTATAGATTACACCTAAAAATACAAACTCCATTAAATATCCATGAAATACCAGAACAGTCTCTCTAAACACCAACTTGGATGGGAATCTTTCACCCTCGAAATTGGCTAAGGCAAGAAACTAGTAATCCACTAGCTCTCTCAATTCACAAATGATGAAAATATTCCTTCATTATTTTTTCTTTACATTTATAAAGTTTCCAATATCTCTATGGGTTGAATTACTTCCAAGAGATGCATTCCAACTCTAGTTTTGAAGAGATTCCAAATAATGCCACTTGTTCAACAATTCCTAGTCTCCCACTTCCACCTATGACACAAATCATCCTTCAGATCTGATTTGTGTCATAGGTGTGATAGCATCTTCATCATTGTTGCAATAGAGCTAGGGAATCTAGTACAAGTGTCTCGCTAGCTCCAAAATACCCCTTCCTCTTCCATGGGATTTACTTTTCCACTCCAATTCAACCTTAATTGATTCATGACAATTATATTAACCTTCCAAGTCATCCCAAGACCCTTTGGCTTCTTATGGATTTAAAATTACAAGAGGAGGATGTCATGTGGCATAGAAAATCTAGCTTGTGTGGGTCCCACATCCTCCATGTGTCTTCCTGATCAATTTCCACTTTGGTTTTCCATTGTATTTTTTTATTTATATACTTTATTAAATATTTATGTCATTCTAATGTTCAAACATCATTTATTTTCTACCTTATTCCAAATTCCAAATCTTCCACCCCCAACCTAGGAAACTAGTAATTTTCCTCCTTGGCAATTATTTGACCCTTAGCATCAATTTTACAAACTCTCATTAATATGGAAAATGTGATTAGTTCATTGTGACCCAATGTAAAATTTAGGACATGCCAAATCCTCCTTTCCCAATATTGCTTGTCCTTAAGCAATTTCAAACATGAGTGTTGAAGAGCGTGCTTTCTGTATGATTCTTTGAAGTTGCCACTGATTTTCCCAACTTTGAGTCTTTGAGTTTCCATGAATATTTTCGAGAGGAACCAACATGCTTGATGCTGCAATAATATTATTAAAATAACTTTATTAAGTAGGTAATCCATCTCCCATACTTCTTTTTTTCCGAAAAAATTTGAAATCAATGGGACTAGAAACTATCCCAGGGTCCCATTTCTTGTATTGCACTCCAACAATTAAGAGTGCTCTCCAACCCATACCATTAGGAAAGAGAATTCCGAGATCCCATTTTCTTGTGTGAATTCTTCCAAACATCATGAGTACATAATATATATCATCAAAGTACATAACAACATAATAAAAATGTACATCAAGGAGGTCCCTCATCAAAAAATCATGAAAGTGCTTATACCTCCAAGTAAGTAGACCACCATTTTCCAAATGCGTACAAGATTCAAGTGACCAATAAAATATGATCCAATGACATAGGTGAGGATCCCATGTCCCATAATTCTGCTCCAAAAATATATAATGTGCAGAAATATAATTAGCTATGTGTTTTTTCATCCAAGATGTGAATGAAGAACCTCCACCAAAATCTGAACCAAATAAGGAGCAAAGAAAACATGAAGACTTCAAGTGGATCAAAGAAGTCTCATCAATACACCCATGGATATGTATATAGTCATGAAATAACAGAGGATTTTGCTACCAATAATAATGTTCTTTAATCATATATCTCTTCACCCAAGTGTGGGATGAAGTTCCTCCAACATCAAATAGACTAGGTAAGGAGAAAGGAAAATCATGAGTATCCAAGTGAACATAATAGGTGCACCCATGTAGATGTGTATCATCATAATGTAACAAAGGATTATGCTGCAATTGTAAAGAATATGGTTCTCTAATCATGTCATCATCAAAGGGATATAATGAAAGTCCATACTCTTCATGTGGCACCATAAAAAATAAACCTTTCACCCATACTTCATTAGGATGAATGCTACACAATTTGGAAGTGTAGGATGTACTAGAAAGAACCAACTCACCCAAATGATCAGAAAGTTCAAAATTGTCATGATGTGAAGGAGCCATAGGGGTAGGAGTAGAATCATGCACTTCTTCAAAAAGTGTGCACCCATCTTCAAGAGGAAACTCAAGTTGCTCTTCCACCACAACTAGTGATTGGCTCTCATCAAGTTGGTATTCAAGCAAATTAGGAACCTACAATTTTCCATGTTTCTCATGATCCAACATGTCATGAGGATCCTCCAAGCAATATACCATATGACAAGCTAAAACATAGGAGTAATAACAAGTATCTTGCAACCTTTTTGAAAGTTTCTCATTTTGAGTGTTGAGCTTATGAATATCCTCATTATTATTCAAGTATTATTCATGTAACCATTCATTAAGCTCAAACAAATTATTTCTATCAAAAATAAAAGACATGAAATTACCTTCAATGTTACACATTTCTCTTTGAATCTTCTCCATGTCTTCAAGGAAGGATGGATCCTCCAATGAATAAATTTTCCAACAAGAATTTGACACCAATGATTTAGTATCATGGAGTATGCTAAGTGACTCTTGGATCTTATTTTAATTCACCTTTAATGACCCTTCAAGAAAATGAGGCTATTGCAAATTAACCTCCTCATCTTCTTCCTTCTTGCTTGGACCAACTTCATGAAGCTCAAGTGGTGATGGGGAAGTTGATCTTGTTTCTTATTCAACTACTAAAAGGTCTTAATTTTCATGTTTAATTGAAGTTTGGCTTGCAGCAACACTTTCAAAAGTGATCTCTATGTCACCAACATAGAGGTGTGAGCACCCATCAATAGGTAGTCCTTCATAGTTCAATCATCCATCGATATATGCTCTTTGTTTCATTTCCAAGGTAGGATGTGTCTCGAAATGATATTCACATTAGAGGAAATTTCAACTCAAAATGGGCCTCCTAAGGAAAATTAATAAAATAATAGTTAAAATAATAAAATAATATTTATTAATTTTGGAGGAAGAAAATAAAAAACTATTTTTTTGTTCGTATTTTCGACATATCTCCCTATGTTTTTACTCAAATTTCGATCGGGAGAGCTTGTTGGATGCGAAGTTAAATTCCTCATTCAACTAGTACCCACTCGGAATACGTTTATGGGCCCTGCTACCCCAAAAACAAGAAATAATTGAAAAAAAAGTGATGATGATGTCATTATCACATTTTTTTAGGTATTTCTTGTTTTTGGGGTAGCGGGGCCCATAAAAAGTATGCCGAGTGGGTACTTGTTGGATGCGTAATTTAATTCTGCATCCAACAATCTCTCTCGATCGAAATATGAGTAAAAACACAAGGATATATGTCGAAAATATGAACAAAAAAAGTAGTTTTTTTTATGATACCTATCATCAAATTTATATTAAAAAATTGTTTAAGAGGTGCTCCCTTTTTGAATTTTAAATCATTCTGATTGGATAATACATGATGACATGGAATTTGTACTATTATTGGAAGGCCCATTTTAAATTGAAATTTCCTCTAATGATATTTTCAATATAAACTTCTTCATACTCATGTGATGTCTCTTCATATTTTTCAGAGTCACATGTGAGCGACTTTCGATCCTCATAATGTAATTCTTTTTCTGTTTCACCACCCTGTTGATGCCTGTAAAATACCAGGTATAGAAAGTATGGATTCTCCCCAATAACCGTAACCAATTAGATCATTTATCATTTGGAATGGGGAATCCATCCGGTTAGCGGCCCAACTACTGTAGAATTAAAGGAATGTTTAAGTATATTTCATCGGTTGTGGCCTAGTCCATCATTTATGTAATTTTAAATTTTATGAATGATATGCAAGTGCCTAAACTATATGTAGGTGATTTCCAAAATAAGAACCTCACAAGCAGTTAGTCACGTAGTGAGCTGCGCAGGGTCTTACTTGTCGCCTTACATGAATCAATTGTCCCTCAATCACCCAAAGCAAAGAACAAACAGTTTAATCTAATCTATTCTAAACTAAATCTAACAATCCCCAGGTAGAAAAATTATATTTAAATGAGTAAATATACTGTATTGTTTGCACACAGAAGCCTACATATAGCCGTGTTGACAGGCAACAACCTTCTCAAATTTTTCTGATTTGTTGAGTAAAATTGATTAGTACTCTTCTATATTATATAAGAGTGCCTTCAGAATCTTCAATTCTGAAGGTACTCTCAATAAAGGAAAAATCAGAGGTCAAAATGGTAGTTTATGAAACACTTTGAATCAAGCTAAGTCTTTCATTTCTTGCAGTTGTTATATTCATTCTCATTATTCCATGATCATATATTATTAATATAAATGAATTGTTGCTTTACATTATTTGGTAAGAAAATTAGCATAAGAGATTCAAAGCCTTTGTATTATTAAAACTTCTATTTAAATAGTTAGGTTTAAATAATTGACATAGTGTTATTTATCAAGCAAAGTGATCAAACACATATGTAAGGTTGGCTAATCTCTATTATGGTAAAACCTTTATATGATTATTGAACATTTTTATCATCACAAACTTCTATAGCCTATGTCTCATATAATGTGTGAATAATTAATATTTGCCTTATATATTCTTATAATAAAAGGATCTTGCCTCTTTCAAATTTTGATTAAAAATATTTTATCCAGGCTTCTAATGATAAATTGAAATCGATTTTGATTCAAAAGATTGGCTTGATATGATATTTTCTAATTGATATTTATATGGCTTATGAATGATAATCAAGAAGCTGATTTTCAAAGTTAATACTTTTGATGAACTTATGTTGGAAAGATTTACTTGCCAATTATTATTGATGATATTATTTATAAATCCATAATCATTTGCAAATATACGGTTTCCTATTGTTTAAATTAATGTTACACTTAATCTCCACGTATTAGACTTATCATAGCAAAGGTTAAACAGCTGGAAGAGGATGATTATGACACGAACCTAGACATCTTTACACTTGTTATTTTTGCATCACGAATTGACAAGAATTTCAATGCAAAATCATTATCCATTAAATGGTGAGTTCGGTTGATTTTGGGGTCATCATTCTAACACATTGGGATTAAAATGTGGAATCTCATAAATCAGACACTTGTAACGTAGTGTGTTAACTTTATCATTTCAAAACGATTCTCATAAATCTTTACGTACATGGTTATTATTTTCAAATCTTGGTTTTTATGATTTTAACCTCGAATTTACTTCATTGAGGAAACGAATCCAGAAATAAAATAATGGTTGCCGAGAAACGTTGCACAATGATTTGGTTAGCTTGGTGGTCTCGATTTTTGAAGAAAAATAATTTCAGAACTTGTTTCCATTACATTGAAACTATGGTTACTAAAATTGGATTTAGGGTTTTAGTTCTCATCTCAGGTGAACTAAATTATGATGTGATATTTTACATTATTCCATTCACATGGATTCCAATACCATCTATGTTCATGCATCCCTTCACCCCAAACCTTAATCGAAACCTTTGCAGAGTGGAAATGGCACCCTTGAATCGATTTGAGATTCCAGGCCCTGAGTTGGCTGAGTCTAACCCAGAAGCAACTGCATTATTTGATTAGATAGGTTGGGGTTTGTTTTTTAAGGGTTTTAGTGGTCACCATGTAGGAATAACCAAACAATTTGCTTTGTCATTGAAGAATGATGCAGCTCAAGTTGGGGATTTTCGGCTAGTTTTGAATGAAGATATAATTGTTGAAGCTACTAAACTTCCTCAAGTTGGTGAGCATTGGTTCAAAGATCAAAATTTCAATAAGAAGAAGTGTGAAATGTTCCTCTTACCATTACCAGAGTGTTCGTATCTTGGAAGAGGCATTTCTGTTAAATTTTTGAAACCACAACGGAGGGCTTGTTTTGAGATTTTAATCAGGTATGTTACCTGTGATGGCCACTACTCTCATATACACTACTATCATTTACGATTTTTGATGTCCTTAAAAGGTAGCAACATCAATTTACCTTTCTTTCTTCTTCAGAGTCTTGAGAAAATGGCTCATACTGTACAGAACATGGTTAGAGATATAGAACAAAATATTTTTCATCATGGTCTCCCTAAAACCTTATTTCAGTACCAGTTAAATCGTATTGGCAGGTCTTGGGATGAATTTCTCAATGTAAACAGTTTTGGATTAACCCAGTATTGGCCCACTCTGTGTCCAAAAACTTGGAGAAAACGTAAACATTTTCCTCAAACTAAGGCCAATTCGAAGTCAAAAGATGTTGAAACATCTAAATTAAGAATGCCGATAGAGGATAACCTAAAGCATACAGTAGAAACCCTTCCTGTAAAATTTGAAACTCCTGTGGTCTTGGCTTTATATGAAGATCCTCATATCGTCTCTTCGTATGCAAGGGAAAAATCAAAATTGTTAAAAGGAAAGATGAAATTTGATGGTGAATTGAGCTTACCAGAATTCCCCATCACAGGAATTGGTTTACGCAGGATTACAAGAAGCATGAAATCATCCACTTTAAAAGAACCAGTTCATACTCAGGATTTGTCATTTATCGAAATTTTAAGTGAGGAAGAAGATTATAGATCAGTAGAAGTTTCCTCAAGGGTGTACGAAGAAAAAATGGATAATCCTATTGTGTCTTTGAACAATGATTATAATGAGAATCAATCGCCAATTCTACCAAATAAGAAAGAAATCAAGTTAGGGTGTGCCTTGAATAACAATTCTTCCCCTGAGCATACGTTGGGGGATACCGTGAAATCCATAAAATTGAAACAGCAAATTAAACAATTAAAGGGAAAACTGGAAAAAGCTGAGTCGAATTCTATTGTGTTGAAGGATGAGGTGCAGAACTTAAGGAATGAATTATTAACTTGGATAAAACGATGGTAGGGTTTAAAGGAGAAAAGGGACACGTTGAAAACTCTAAAAAAATCTTGGGTTACTGCTAATAGGAAGCTTTTGAAACAAGAAGAACAATGTAAAATGGAAAATATAAAATTAAGAGCTAAACTGTCTGAGGCTCGTCAAGTCATCAAACTCAGAAATGCACCTTAAATTTGTTATTACTGATGAACAGGTAATTAGCATGCCCATGGAATCATAGATTCTATAGGCATTGCATATTATTTAATTTAAACTGTTATTTCAGTTTTTAATATTTATGATAAAGCTTATGCATGGTTTATTGATTTTGCAGGTGGCATATGGATCCTCAGTTTTGGTGGTGTTCTTTCCTTTTATTTTTCCAACAAATGATGAAGTCGTTTTCAAGCTGGAATGATCTAGATGCTAGATTTCAAACAAGAGTTGCTACATGGATAAGTCGACATTCATAGATAGGAAAGCAGTTATCAATTTGACAGTTCAAATGCCAGGTGCACTAATGAAGAAGATGATAGTTAATGTCTCGGATTCTAGTTGTTCGATGATGTATATTTTCTTTTTAATTTTAGTGACATAGAAATAGGAGAGGTAGTTATTGGCCCTTCTTATAAAACTATGAAAGACTGATGTAGGAGTGGTGGATGGAGTATCAAAGAAACAGACTTATTTGAAATAACATTTCAGTTCTAGTTTAATCTCTTTGCTGGAGTTTTGTCTTCGGAGAAGGATTGTGACTAAAATTCTTAAACTGGTATCATTTTCTGGTACTATTTTTGAACACTTTATATATATTTCAATATATCACTTTCTCGTTATGTCTTGATGCAATTATGCTTTGTTATGATTGTATTCATTATCTAAATTAGTACTCTGTTTACTCGATATTAATATTTAAATGAGAATATTACTGATTTGATTTATCAATACTTATATTGAGAATCGTAATTTTAGTAATATTAATATTTCATGTTTATTTTGATTTCATTTGTGTTTTTACAATGTTTTGATAATAAATATTATCTTTTATTTAAATATTTGGTATTGATTATGAGTTATTAATTAATAGAGCATTACAGAGAAATTAAAAAATAGTTATCTGTTTTAATTTTTTGTTGTGTGCATATTTAGCAGAGTGATATAATGATGATGATTTAAATATTTTCATTTAAATCATTATTGTCTATCTCTTTGTTTACTTGAATTATTTATTGATAATTAATTTAGTTACAAATTGCTCTTAGCTGAGATAGTATAACTAGTTAATTTTAGTCTTAGTATAGTTTATTTTAAACTTTAAGTTTATATTTAACAGTTGTTAAATAGGATTAGATCAATTCTATAAAACTTATAATAGTCTTTGAATTAGAATATTTGAAGCAAAATCCTAAAAAAAATGAAGACTTTGATTAAGAAAGCATTTTAGGATAACTTAGGTCTTAGAAAAATAATTTTAGGGTTTATTTAGATAGTAATAAAATTAGGATAATTTTTTACTGAATTTTAAATTCTCCTTAAGAGAAAAATTCAGTTGGTAGCAGGACCAAAACCTATGAGGTTTTGCCATCTTAAACACACCGGGAGCTGCTCTAAGCAACTTGTGTGGGCTTAATCTCCTTAGTTGGCCTAGGTCAGGAAATTAGCCCAACAAATGGCACTAGAAGGAGGGCCTGATATTTATTAATGGTAGGTAGAACCAATGATAAAACTTCAACCAGTCAACAACCTATAATACAATCCGAAGTTAGCAGATCACCGTTCATAGAAACTATTAGGAGCATCCTTGAGCATGATCATATCACATCCCCATTTACTCCTGAACAGAGTACTCAAACTTTAGAAGAATTACGTCATATTCTTACAAGAGCATATGCTAATCAACTTGGTGTAACCCCAATAGATTATGGTCTACCTAGACAACAAAGACATAATCCACAATCGAATATAGTTACTCAAGATTCAATAGAAGATGATAGCACTCCAAGTTATCAAGTTAGAAGTCATCAGAGAGAAACTACTCAAACAAATACTGCTAGAAGAATGACTTCTGTAGGTGGTTTTGATCAACCACCTTCTCCTCCAGAATCACCACCAGATAGTCCAAGGTCATCTAATTCGGGGAATTCTTCAGAATCTGAAGGAAGTCCTATGGTTGGAAAAATACGTATAGGAGGAGGAGGTAATCCTCCACCTAATCTTCCACCTAACCCACAACTTCCTTGGTTGAGAACAGCTACTGCAGCTGTGCCTGGTGTACAACATCCTCTACCAAAACATTTAGATAAACTTCTTCCGAAGTTTAATCCAGATAACAAAGAGCCTGCAGAGGTGCATGTAGATAAATTCATGTTAGTTGTTCAAACCATGAATGTTCAACATGAAGATGTCGTTTGCCGGTTGTTCCCTTTAACTTTTGAGGGAAAAGCATCTACTTGGTGCTTTTCGCTAGTACAAGGATCAATTAGAAATTGGGCTGAATTCAATAAATATTTCTTAGATAAATTTGGGGAGGATAAAACAACTGCTCTTTTAGCCCTTGAGTTATCTTGGATTAAAATGGAACCTAAAGAAAGAATTAAAGATTTTAATCAGAGGTTTCTTACATTAAAAAATAAAATTCCTGTTGCTTCTCAACCACCCGAGGATATAATCATAGAGAACTATACTTCAACTTTACCAAAATATCCTGGCATGTTTGTTAAGAGAGCTCCTAAAACAACTTTGGTGGAAATTTTGAGGAAGCCATTAAAGTTGAGAAGGATTCCATGTCTTATGAAACAAATAGAAGTGGAAAAACGGATACCTTTCCTCGTAGGAAAATTGAAAGACCTAATTCAGAAAAGGATAAGGCATTTGATGTATAACAACTGCAGAATGTTATTCGAGCATTAACCAATGAAGTTGTAGGATTTAAAAAAAAATTATGAAGCTTCCTCCTCTAGAGGATATTTCAGAAATCAGTTTAAACATAATCCTAATACTAATAATAAAACAAGTACACCGCCTGATATAGCCATAAATGAAGAATTTTTTAATACTATTCAACCTGTCTTATCCTTATCCAAAATTCCCTCAAATCAAGAAACTGCTGAAAATGAAGAAGAAGAGGAATATGAAAATTAAGAAGAATCAGAATAACCTCAACAAGTTAATAGTCATTTCTAGGAGAGTCTTGTAAAACATTATGAAGGTAAAATTCCTCCTTTAGGACAACATGCTTATAATACTCGTAGTAGAACATTCGTAAATACCCCTGGAGCTTCATCAAGTTCTACCCCGAGTAATGATAACAATAATTCACATCCCAATAAACAGACTCAATCTGGCAAACAGACTCAATCTGCGAGGATTGCTCAACCTATTCAAAATGATCCAAAGTTGGATTTACAATATGACATAATTGAAGATTTAAAGAAGAAATGTGCAAACATCAGTATGTATGATCTTCTTTAAATTTACCCAATTCCTAATAGTCCTATTATAAATCCTACCATGAGTTCAATAATTCCTAATGCTAAACAAAGTGTAGTTGCTAACCATTCTAATAGTGATTTAACATCAACTGATAAAGGAAAGTAGTAGCTGATAAAACCTCGCTAATAGGGAAACATTCAAAATCAACAACTCCTCCATTCCTACTTACCTTTGAGATTTTTAATAGGAATTTTCATAATTGCATGGTTGATTCCAGAGATTCTTCCAATGTAATGCCTTTGTCTATCTGCAAAAGGATGAATGGAAAGTTTCTTCCATCAAATTCACAAATTACTCAATTGGATAGGACAAATGTGAGGGTTATAGGAGAGATGAAAGATGTTTTAAACAGGATTGCTTGTAACCCTTCAGTTTTCAAATTATAGACATTGTGGTTGCAGACATTCCTGATATGTATGGGTTGTTTTTAGTAGAGATTGGCCTCAACAGTTGAATGGATTATTTGCTACAGACTGGACAACTTTATGGTTACCTAAGAATGGAAAGTCAAATCAAATAAGATAAACAGAGAAAGATATATGAAACATACTGTGACAGAAGTACATGATCCTAGTGAACTATTTTTATTTTCAGAATCCATTATGGGGAATTACATGTATAAACTAGGGTTTGGTAATTTTAAATCTGAGTATTCTGTTTTTTCTGGAAATAAACAACAATCAGAAATTCTTAATGTGACAACTATTTCTCATGACTCTTCATTCAAGGAAATTATAAATGATGTAGAAAATCATAATATTGTAAATATTATCAAAAGTAAAGTAGTTGTTAATAGTTCTACTTGGACTCTATATTTCGATGGAGCAAAGTCTAAAGAAGGAGTAGGAGCTGGTTGCCTACTAATTGACCCTCAAGGAAATAAAACATGTATAGCTTGTAGGTTGGAATTTAATTGTACAAACAATACTGTGGAATATGAAGCTTTAATACAGGGTTTGAAAAAAACGATTGATTTGGATATCAAAGTGTTAATTGCATATGGTGATTCTGAAATCATCGTCAGACAGGTCCGTAATTCTATTCACTGCATTTTTGAACATTTGCAGAATTATCAACGAGAGGTATGGAATCTCATTTCACATTTTGATGCATTTAACATAATTTCAATTCCAAGAGTTCAAAACCAAGAGGCAGATTTATTAGCGAATATAGCATCAAAATTAATCCCATTAGAAAATTTTACTTTTAGATTTCTTTTCAGTGTAATTGATTTTTAGGCCTTCTATACCAGATAATATCTTTAATTGGCATGTGTTTGATAATGATGTGCAGGTGCTGAATTTCCTAATGAATGATGATACCTTTAAAGATTCAACCATTGATGAAGTTACATATGACAAAAATCTGCAGGATTTTTTGGTAATAAATGATTTTTGTTCAGTTGAAAAAGCTTTGGAGAAGGTAAAACCAATTCCTAATTCAGTTTTGAGATTAGAAAACTTCTTCGATATTAAAGATAAATTTAGATCTGTCCCTAATTGTAAAACCAATAGCTCTCAAATGAAATATGAAACCATAAATTTAGGAACGGAACTGAATCCTCAAACTATAAATCTAGGAATAGATTGCACTTCCGCAGAAAAACCAACATTCATAAAATTATTTAAAGAATTTAAGGATTTCTTTGCATGGACATATGACGATTTGAAAACCTTCAATCCATAATTCATGCAACACATTATTCCAATGAAACAAGAGTCAAAACCTTTTCAACAGAAACTAAGGAAATATCATCCGTCATTAGAACCAACAATTAAGAAGGAACCAAATAAACTATTAGCTGCTAGGAATATTTTTCCTATTCGGCATACTCAGTGGGTAGCCAACTTAGTTCCAGTTAGGAAGAAAAACGGTGATATTAGATTATGTGTCGACTTTAGAAATCTTAATAAGTCTTTTGAAAATGATAATTACCTAATTCCTCCCATGGAACAAATTCTTCAAAAAGTTTATGGGTCTGAGATACTGTCACTTCTTGATGGTTTCTCAGGATACAACCAAATATTGGTTTCCCCAGATGATCAATTGAAAATAGCTTTTAGAACTCCATGGGGAAAATACGCTTACAGAAAGATTCCCTTTAGCTTAATCAATGTTGGGGAAACTTTTCAAAGAGAAATGGATATTGCTTTTAGAGGCTTAATTAATCATTTAGTAGTTGTCTATTTAGATGATGTTACTGTATATTCTAAATGTCGACATGATCATATTAATCATCTTATAAAGGTATTTGAATGATGTAGAAAATTCATAGTATCCTTAAATCCAAAGAAAACAATATTTATTGTCTTAGAAGGTATTTTATTAGGTTGTGTCGTTTCAAAACACGGGATCATGATTGATCCTGAACGAACCCAAGCTATTTCAAAAATAACTTACCCTTCTAGAAAGAAATCAATGCAATCATTTCTTGGTAAAATAAATTTTGTCAGAAGATTCATCCCCAGTTTTTTCTGAAATCATCCGTCCTTTACAAAAAATGATTAAGAAGGATGCTATTTTTAATTGGGGAAAAACTGAAAAAGAATCATTTCAGAGAAATTTAGAAGCCATTTCATAAGCTCCTAGTCTTTTGAGCCCAGATTTTAACAAATATTTCATATTGTATACTTTCACTTCTGACATATCATATGCAGCAGTTTTTACTCAGCTAAATTAGCAAAATAATGAAGTGCCAATTTCTTTTATGAGTTCAAACTTTAAAGGTGTTGAACTTAATTACCATGAAGTTGATAAGCAAGCTTTTGCTATTTTCAAAGTTGTCAAACACTTTCGTCGATATTTATTGAAATCTAGAATGAAAGTGATAGTTCCTTATCCTTCAGTCAGAAATTTGCTAGTGCAAAAAGATTTAGGTGAAAAAAGGGCACCATGGATGATAGCTCTTCAAGAGTATGACTTGGAGATTAAACCTTCAATGGTAGTCAAAGGTCAAGGATTATGTAAAATTGTTGTTGATGCAGCTCATTTACCTAATAACAATTCTAAATTTGTCATTGATGAAGTTTTAATTACGATGGAAATTTACTTCTATCCTCCACCACAAGATTCTTGGTATACAGATATAAGAACACTTTTGGAAACAGGAACTGCTCCTGATTACCTGGAACCAAGGAAACGGAGAGCACTTAGACTGAAATCTACTCCTTATTTATTTATTGATAATATCCTTTTTAGGAGAAATTCATATGGGGTTTTGCTTCGATGCCTAGACAAAGATGAAATAGAAGTGATTTTGAAAGAATTACATTTTGGTCCAGCAGGTGGTCATTTTGGTGGAGAAACTACAGCACATAAGATTCTTAGGGTTGGTTATTATTAGCCTACTTTATTTCAAGATTCTTATGCCTTGGCCAGGTAATGTTAGGAATGTCAGCTTGCAGCAGGAAGAGTTAAGAAGCCTTCTTTTCCTTTACAACTTGTTTCAGTAGAAAGACCTTTTCAGCAATGGGGTATTGATATAGTAGGACCAATAAACCCTCCCTCTTCTATGCAACAGAAGTACATAATAAGTGAAACTGATTATTTTACCTGTTGGGCAGACGCTACACCTTTAAGGGTTGTGAACACCAATCAGGTTATATTATTTTTAGAATCTTTTATCATAACAAGATTTGGTGTTCCAGATTCCCTTGTCTTTGATAATGCTTCATATTTTTCATTAGTGGAGTTAACTCAATTTGTCTTAGAGAAGGGAATAAGGGTTAGGTATTCATATAACTATCATCCTCATGGAAATGGTTTAGCTGAATCAACAAACAAAAATTTGTTGAAAATTCTCAAAAGAACTATTTCAGCTCACCATCGTGATTGGCATACAGAATTTTTTAATGCCCTTTGGGTAGATAGGGTAACTCCTAAAGCTACAATAGGTAACTCACCTTTTTTCTTGGTTTATGGAACTGAGGCTATTTTGCCACCAAATTTATTTTTACCTTCATTACAATTAGCTCTGTCTGTTCAAGATGAAGATTGTCCAGCAATGGAGAGAAGGATTAACACTTTATTGAAACTTGAGGAAGAAAGAGACAGGTCAAAGCAACATTTTACAAAACATCAACAATTGTGAAGTCCTGTTTTGATCAATCCTCAAGTTCTAATCGAGAATTTCATGTGGGGGACTTAGTTTTAAAATGGGACAAAGTTCATGAGGAGAAAGGAGATCATACTAAGTTTCAAAAACTTTGGTTAGGTCCCTTTGTTATTGCTGAAAAGATAGGTCCAAATACCTTTCGTTTGCAAACTCTAGAAGGTCAGTTCGAAACATTCTTAGTGAATGGACTGATCTTAAAAAAATATTTATGTTGATGTTTCAGACAATAAAATTGTATATAATTATGTATATAAGATTGTTTTATATCTGTAAATAATTTCATTTTAAATTTTCATGTATATATATATTTATTATAAAATTGTCAATATTTTGTACAAA
>LPNX010761311.1:111134-138143 GCA_001517045.1 Pseudotsuga menziesii | reverse complement strand
CCCCCCCCCCTCTATCTAAGCAGGTATAATTAGGTCTTAAGTTTGAAAAAATTGAAAATATGTTGCTGCAATATTCATCTCTATGAGGTACCGAAGTAGCATGCATGGCGTGCTGTGCACAGGTATTTTGGGGCCTGGCATGTAGACTTCTACTTCTTCTCCAAAAATGATGATGGGAGGAAGGAGGAATGTAACCTTTGTCTCTTGCTGAATGAAGAGGTGTATGATCATATCCATTATTCTAAATGTAGTGAGACTGAGCCCTTGCCATATAGCATCTTACAGGGAGTCTATTGCATCTTTCTGAAGAAGGTAAGATTGCATGGCATAGCGCAAGTGTATTTCCTTTCTAAGTGTCAGGTGAGTTTCCAGTCATCTTCCTAGCTTCTAGTTTGGAGGTAGGGACTGAATCTAGATCTGAGTCACCCTGAATCTCAATCTCATAAACTGATAAAGATGCATCTGTAATACTAGTAGAAGCTGTAAAAGAAGTAGATGCAATTATTTTGCCTTCCCTTGCAAGTGGCTGCTGAAAGTGCACTGGTTCTGAAGGAGGCATGAAATGTGAGAACTCATATGTTTTTTAAGCATGATTTGTAGTACCCTTTGCTATGATGCTCCCAGTAGAGATATATGTGATCTCCATTGATTCAGGACCAAAGATCACTTGCTTTGGAGATCCAGTATGGGTCATCTGATAGATAGATAATAGGTTTGAAGCTAGGGAGGGAACAAATAGCACATCTTTGAACCTTCCATGTTCAAGCTTGATAGAGCCCTTCCCCTTTATTTTGACTTTACTGTTATTTCCCATCTGAATACTAGGACCATTAAAGGACTGAAAAGAAGAGAATGATTCTCTGGATGCAGCCATATGGTTGGAAGCTCTAGAATCAATGAGGAAGGCATGTCATTATGTGCAGCAAGCCTTCAGTGCATGGCCTTTCCTTTGGTATTCTCCATCATCTTCTTATTCGGAGTCATCCTTCCTTGCGCTAGCAGGTACCGAAATGTTATGTTTCTTCAAAAGAAGAGACATTTCATCAAGTTGTCCTCTCATACAGGAGCTTTCTGAATGAAAGCCCCTTCCATAGTAAGAGCAGAGGACATTGCCTTCGCCATTCTTCTTTCTTCTCTTCGAACCTGAAGGTTCTTTTGACTGCTCTTTCTTCACAGGAGACTCATCCCTTTGCTTCCCTTTGTCATTTCTACCTTATCTCCTCTTGCAACCAGAGCTAGATCTTTGGGAGATCAAATGATCCCCATTTGGATCAATTTATCATTCTCATAAATAAGAGATTGGATGAAGGCATTAAGAGTGGGCATCTTCCAATTTGGAGTAGTGAGACTTACTGTTTGGAAGGTGGATACAAAGACTAAGTAGTCTACATTGAGCTTTGTGAGAATGGAAAGGATGAGCTGATCTTCATCCGTCTCCACTTTGCATTGCTTCAATTGATATATCAGGTTCTTGAAATTTGTGAAGAATTCATTCAATGATTTGAAATTGGATGAATTAAGAGTGATCAGATAATTTTCTAGCTGATGGATCCTCATCTCATCCTGCTTATCAAATAAGGAGGCAAGCTTGTCCCAAACCTCTTTGGGAGTCTTCAATTCTTGGATGTGAAATCAAATATCTCTAGAGACTGAGGAGAGTAAGTGTCCATGGGCTTCATCAAGCCTGTTCATGTACTTAGCTTTGTCTTTATCTAAAGCTGGATCTACCTCTATTTCTTCTACGAGTCTGAAGAGCTGCTTGGTGCGGAGCATTACCACCATGTCTCCCTTCCATTATTGATAGTTGAAGGGAGTGAGAGGCTCCACTGGATGAGCCATTTTGAATGTTGTAAGAAGAATTGAGCTGCTGTAGTGAATGCAGTGAGAAGAAAGGGCTACTTGTAGCGAATGCTATAAGAAAAGCTGATAACCTATCACACAATCAAATATACAAAGTAACGTCAATAGTCTGCACTTTTGGAATTTCCTTCACACCCAGCATAGTTGATCAAGCAAGATTGATCAACAATTTCCTAACTTGGTATATTAAGTGGTAAATTCTCTGCTTCTAGTATAGTACTGGAAGGAGCAATTTGCTCAAAAAAAATGATCCAGCTGGAGATCTAAGGAGGAGAAGTGTCTTGTCCACCAAGGCTCTGATACCATATTAAATTGAGCACATAGATTTGTAGACAAACACACAACTCACAAAGTAGATCACATAATTTACTCAGCAATTGAAGAATGAAACAGTGCAAAAATGGCTTGCAGCTGTGAATGCTTTCATTAATCAAAAAGTAATTAGATTATAATTACAATGAAGTACAATGGCTTTAATAGCCACAAGAAATTTGAATCCACATGAGGAAATTGGAATTGATAGACTCTACTTGACTGTAGGTAACTAAGACCTTGTCTAAATCACTATCGAAGGACTCAATAGTTAACTGGCATTGTCTAAACCATAACTGGAGTTCATCGGAGCTCTAAACACAAATCAAGTGTTACATTCAGTGTTGACTAAGGCTAACTGACTATGGTAGGTGAGAAATGCGCCCCTCCTGAGTGCATTCAAGTAAACCTAGCACTAACTGAATGTAGAGGACTTGAACTGAATGTAACTAACTCCTAACTTAGCTTAACTAGTCATCAACTAAACTGAACTGACCTTGGTTGGTTTCGGCACTCCCAGTGGCTTCCTAAATTGTAGGGATTGGTATAGGAGGCTCCTAAACTGATGCAATTAAGTGCAATTAGTGGCAGTAAGCCTTAATTAGTGTTCCCCACACTTTAGTAACTGAAACATGTGCTACAATTAGGCCAAGTGGACCCAATGGTGCTAATGACTATAAATAGACTGGATGGACTCCTGATTTAGACATATGACCAAATTTGGACAAGGGAGGGTTAATAATCCTAACATATTTCTCATCTTATATACTGTCATATTCCCCAAAGCATCAATCCTTCAAGTTGTTATTTGCTCCATACTCTCACGAGTTAATAAATCTAAAGGGACCATAGAAGGATACAAAGCAACCGATACAAAATAGTGGAAACAATGAAGAGCTGCTTGTGCTAGGGTCTTATTAGCCCCATGTAATTTATAATATATAGAATAGCTAGTAAAACATTGATAAACCAAGAAACAAACTACTTCGAGATAGAGGTTTAAGATAGGAAAAGACCCTTGTAGGAAGAAAGGTTTGGTACTATAACTATACTCTTCCTACTTCCTCATCTTGTATATTATCATATTCCCAAAAGCATCAAACCTTCAAGTTGTCATTCATTACATACTCTCATATGAGTTGGTAACTCCATATCAAACACAAATAACAGAGATGTAAGGTACACAATGCACAAAGAGTTTAAAGGAAACAGAAATAACTCACATTTTCCTGCTTTTTTGCTTAGCAAGCATGGAACCCTTGTAACCATTGAAAGTAAAATATTTATTAAAAACAAAAAAAAATAGAGGAACCAAAAAATTGGTAGATTTTTTTTGTTCGTTGTAACTGTAAATTATGTGTATAAAAAGGCCATAGAAGAGTCCTCTCCACTTAGTGAGTGAAACGTGTGCAGGAATCAAACCATGGAATCCATAATTTGAACGATAGACGATGTTAGAGGGTTTGTACAACTCGAAACCAAGGGCCAAATGCAATATATAAATTTAGGAATTAGTAAATCCTCTTACCCGTGTTTTTTCCTGATCTTTGTAAATTTTGCTCCAAATTTGGAAAATTCAGGGTCTTTTAGAAGCTCTTTGCATGACTGATCATTAGGGTGGTTTGACTAGGTGTATCAAGACCACAAGAATCCATTTCTTTATATATTCTTATTTTCCAGTTGAGACCAATATTGCTCCATCGCCCAATAGATCCTTTAGCTATGATCTCCCATATGATTTTCATCCTTTTTTTCTTTCGATGTCTTTCAATTGATGGGAGAGGGAGAATACAATATTCCAAGGTGAGTGGCCACATGAATTTGGGTCGTTATTGTGAGAAACCATCCTGAGAAACCTCCAAATTTGTAGATGTGTTAAATTCAATATATGGTCACATGAGGTTATGGAATTCTTAATGGTTATTATCCAAAAAGAATTAAAAACGGGATTGATCAAACAAAAATTCCAACATATAGATATGTTATTATTTGTAAAATTATATCGATAATAATTTTCAAAGATATTTCATAATACATGATATTAAAAATGATAGGTCATTAAATTTAATATAGGTTGCCATATTATAGATAATAAATAATAACAATTTTTGAAGATTTGTATAATAGATATTCTAAGGTTGAGATGATGGAATGAAGGGTAATTACATGGAGTCACTAGTGCATGCAATTAAATAGTATAATGTTGTGTTATTTTTAATATGGTATTATGTAATATTATAATATATGTTTGTAATAATATATAAATTATATATTGTAAATATTTATATATTAAATAAGTTTTTAATACACATTTTAATGATCAAACAAAATGCCTATGGGGATATTGGTCAATGTAACATGGTGAGGACTTAGTTCATGTGAATTTCTTCTATAATTTTGAGTGTATAGGTTGGCAACAATATTGCACTTAGAGAAGAGGATTGATGCCAGCGAACACATCCTCCAACATTTGGAGTTGTAGGGACATCACTGGATGTCTCTAGTTGTGCACATCGTGAATCAAGTGGGTGGTGATGCTAGATGCAAAATTTACCTCACCAATAATGCATAAAGGTGTTTTAACTTGATAGTGATAAGGAGAGGTCATCACTGCATTATATGTATCATATTTTGTGAGGTCAAGACTATAAGAGGTCGAGGAATCAAAATATTTACCTGAAACTCCGAGATGGGGTCGGGAATCTACCTTTACTGCATATGGATATGAGACTGGTTCTGGGTCAGCACCCCAGTTTAATTATAATTTAGTATTTGATTGGTTAAAATATTGTTCTTGGTGCTTCCATTGGTTCATTTATTATTGGATCAACTGCTACGACATTTAAAGGAAATGAGCCTAGTGAAGCTATGTCGACTGGTGCAGCTAGTTCGACGGTCACAAATCATGATAGTTATATTGAAGTTAGAAAAGCACCTCAGTATGGGACTTGGGACTCTTACATTAAAGGATCAACAACTAGTTATGATGCTTCTAGGTATCGATATGGTACTAGTTCTAGTACCTAGTACATAATTGTAGGAACTTAATTATCCTTTGGCACACGTTTAACGATTTTCTTCAGTGGTGCAACAGGGATAAAGATGGTCAAGCGAAAATTAATTCAATTTATTTGTTGTATCTCTGAATATCTAGGTGCATGGCACCAATATTACTAATAGAAGGTAGACAATTTACAAAATTTAATTCATTGTAACACTTCATTGTCGCAATTGCAATTTCCCATGACACAATTAAAAATGACTAATTAATATTCTTCTAGTTAGTTATTTTTTATGTTGTGGCTAAATTAGTTGTTTATGTTAGTCATTTTTAATTCTATCACTTATTATCTAGCCATATTTGTTAACTAGTGACTAAATTAGTCAATAATTTTAGTCATTTATAGTTGGGACAATCAAAATTGCTCATATTTAGTAGTAAATCACTTGAAAAACCTATGGTGATTAGAGTTTTTAGTCACGTAGTAGCTAATTCCTCATTTTGTACTAGCGCTTTAAATCCATCATACAACCCAATTAGCCTCCACCCTTCCCAGGTAATTTGATATTTCATGCTGTCATTGAGTAATAATCCTTCAACATAACCACTCTTCCCCTACTATCCCCATCTGAGGAATAATCAATAATAGGTCCTCAAAACTATTCCACATGTTTTTTCCATAGGTATTCTATTTTTTCCCATTGTTGATGGATAAAATTTGCATCAAACTTATTGCACGTTGGATGAACAACCACAACCAAATGAGGAATATTCTCAACTAAAGGGTTTGCAATAATAACACGTGCATAATGGACAATCACAAAATTCTTGAAGGCATCTGTAATAATCTCATAGCCTGTAGCACCCTCACCAACTGTCACCAAGAAATGTGATTGGAAATCATGTTCTTCTTTATTACCACAAAATCCCACCAATGTATCACTTTTTGCTACCCACCTAACATATTTTTTCACAACAGTTTCATCTTCAGCAAGGCATAAGGGAATTGGGCCCTCAATACCATGTTTGGATTTATAGGAAACATAAACTTTTTTTATTGTCTCAAAAATGTACTCTTGCTCCCATGGGATATATGTCAATGATTTTCTAACTTTCCTTAAAGTCGTCGATATCTAAGGGCCATCCAGATTCAAGCTGATAAAGCTATGTAATCTAGGACCTCCCCATAACTTAATCATCTCATAAATCGATTGAGTGGATGCACTATACCTTCTCCCTAACTTTGAAAGAACTAGGTTGTGAAATATGTCTTGAACAAATTCGCAAACTACATCTTTACCTTGTAATTTTCCTTGCTTATGAGCCTCACACACATCCTTGCAAAACCTGAATAAATCCTTCCTTCCTGCAGATTCGAACAACTTTTCCCTTAGAGACCTTGTTCTAATAGATACTGTAGCAACCTTTGTCCTCTCCCACCAAAGAGATTGCATTCTTAACCTATGTGTAGCATTTGCATCTCTTGCAACAATTTTGAGTTCAATTTGAGTTAAATGGTTCAACCTTCTCCCTTTCCCTATATCTCTCCCATGTCTTTTGATGTTGCTCCTTGATTCACAATATAAACACATTCGAATGTCATCACAATTAGGTATCATCTTACAAAAATTGCATGTCAATGAATCAAAAGGTATTCCCGTTTCAGAAACCCTTTTTCAATGAATATGTTTGTTTGTATCGGTAATACAAAATTCAATACCATAATAACATAGTGTTCTCCTGGTATGTTTCTCTATGGCCCACATTTTTCCACCACTTTGGTCATCCATTAGAACCTTTGTGTCCAATATCTCCTCTCTTCTATGAAGATAGATATCCTAATACCCCCAACATAATAATATCGGGGGAGGCATTTTCCTAGAATAAGATGAAAAAACACATTGGTTAGTGATCTACTCACTGCTACTAACAAGTAATAACAAATAAAGTAATGTGCATATTCAAATTCATATTAAATTAAAACTTGGGTAATTAACACACCTGAAGTAGAAGCATGTGAACTTGTAGAAGCCCCATGTAATGGTGATGGTAGTGATGGGATCAAGAACTTAGTCAAACTTTGTTGGGATTTTTCATTGGTAGGCTTCTTCAGTCTCCCAACTGTTTAACTCCTCAACACAACTGTATCATGTGAATCCTCATCCGTAGCAGTAGTAGCGTGTTTCTTTGTTTCATGTTTTCATTTAAATAAATGACAATATTACCACTTTCCAGCACCAAATATAACCATCTATTGCATCGTATACATTCCACTCTTACTTTTTCCTTGTACTCATAGTTTGCAAGTGTTGATTCCGCCACCTTGAACAAATTAGGCTCTTGTGTTTGGTTGAAATCATGCAGAAGTTTGATTGATTGATCAATCTCAAGCTGATCTCTAGCCATTATTGTCGCGGCCTCTTCTCTGTTAAATGAAGGAATTTCATTAATTCCCAACATTTAAATGTGATGTTAATGGGACCTTGTTTTCATATGATTTTTTTTGAAGTTATGAACTATTCGTGCTGCCAAGGATACTTCCCCCATTCCATAATCAATGCCACAAATTTCACAATGGATATTTATAATAGGTTTTCCATTTTCTGGATATACCTTAAGTGTTAGATTATCCTTGAGAAAATCTTCCATTAAACTATTGACTTTATAGTTCCCAAGATGGAAATACATTACGATCAACCAGTACAACCTGTTCAATAGACTCAGACACATGATCAACTCTTGGTTGTTTATGCATAGGTTCCTCCAAATTCCCTTGAATGTGTTCAGAGATTGGTGTTCCTTCCATTACATGTGATTTAAATATTTCAACAACCAATGTGCCTACTTTCCTCTTAATGCCTACATTTGTTGTTGTAGGTTTCCTTTTTCTCTCTTGCTTTGTATTTAAAGGAATTCCAATTGGGCCAATAAAATCAAGAGGATATTCAATGATTTCATCATCCACAATTTCACAACAAATATCGACATATGTACAACCTTTTTGACATTGGAATGTGCCAAGGGAACAATTGTCTTCACCAATATAAATTGCGAAGTACACAACATCAGGATCCATCTACATTTCCATCCATGTGTACCATTTAGTTGGTTAAGAAACACCTAAAATTATAACAAATTTTTCACAAGTTAGGATATAATATGGCTACAAAATGAGGTGATTGCATCCATAAATGAATGAAAAAAATATGTATTCAAATTTACACATGCATATTAGTTCATTAATAAAACAAAGAGCTAGGAAGCAAGATATGATTTTTCAATTCAAATCTCTAAAACAGATGAAGAAATCTTACTATCGGGATGAAACACCTTCAAACAAAATGTATTGTAAGTGGCTTATTGAAATATCCCTCCCCAAACTGAAGAGTTAGATTGAATGTACCTACATAAGATCCAAAGGTGATAAACAAAAGAGATGAAAAAACATAGAAACTCTGTTAATGGAATAAAATATTTCCCTAGAGACAAATAAATTAATAGCATTAAATATTGCAGTGTTTGCTTGCAATTTCAAAGGAAAATATAGATGTGCAAGAAGTTGTCATGGAGGTTTATATAAAGTCTAATTATATGATGATTTGGCACAACCTAAGTGGGTATCCCATCACACATACATTAAAGATGTTGATGATAATCTCACCAAGATGACCTTTAAGTATATGGGAGTTGAATGAACATCATGCTACCAACACCAATCCTACTATCATAACTACATTTAAACATCTTGTTCCATGACTTGAGCAAGGATTTTCTTATCAGCCATGCTGTTTATCTAGCTTTATGTGTAAGTGGTTATAGTTTGTCAAGCATTAGGTAAATTTATCCAATACTTTATTGAAGTAACCAACAAGCTCCACCTCCAAATTCATTTACGAGATTTTGGATAAGTACTTGTTCTTAAGTTAAATTCTAGTTTGTTCACTAATTTTCATATTGAAATTTTTATGTTTGAGAGTACCAACCTAGACCAAGCCTTACTTTGTGCTCTATTTATCAAATGAAAAAATTGACAAGAAACCTAGATTTAAACCATACCCTAACCCTAACCCTCATACTAGTTCTAGCCCTAACATTTTTAATTCCAAAAACCCTCATCCTTTCTCATCGTGAAACTCCCCTAACCCCAACCCTCACCTTAATTTGTCCCATCTTCCATGATGTGCCAATCTCACCTTAATTTGTCCCAGCTTCCATGATATGTAAGTGGTTATACTATACAACCCGTAAAACATAACTCAAACACAATGGAAAGCCATAAATTAATGTCTCTTGCAAGAGAACCATCTATGTTATGAAATATATTAAGCCACTTTATTTTTTTTCATTAATAGTATTTCTAGTGTTTGTGGGTGCTCTAGACATGAATCTTCCGATAATGATATAAAAAAGAAGCTCCAAGGGAGAGGGGTACATCAGAAGGTCATTAGTTGGTGTCCCCGTTCCTTGAAGAGAGTGTTGGACCTACTCGTAAAGGCATAACCAAAACAAATTTTCTCCCAGAATAAGCACTAAGTTTCTAAAATTTTAAATTGGGATAAGCTTCAGATGGTCGAAGAAAAAATCATGGAAAATTTTGAGAGGGGTAAGAAAATTTAAAAATTCTATATTAATTCCAAGGCCTTTTTCTAGATCTCAATGGAATAAGTGGGTCATCTTGAGTTGTTACAGCTTAGGAGTTACTTCTGCACTAGTTTCTTTTTATTTTAATATGTACCATTCCGCCAAACTTTCACTGCTCTACGATTAGCTCCAAGTTCAAGTTATTCCAACTTATGGATCCACCCTCACTACTTATGTGGATTTTCCTAATTCTCATTTTCCTTAGAAGTTAGCATTAGGAAACACGAAAATAGAATCCATAATATTATTAGGTAAGTTCATACAATCCTGAAGCAAAAAATCACATGCATTCCTTGTAAGAAATCCACATGATAATCATCAATGTCATTCCTCTCAAAATACGTCGAGAACACAGGTGCATAGTCTGATGAGGATTTGTAGGAATGGTCAAGCATGCATCCCTTTAATTCAATCCTAATTCCTACCCAGATAACCATTACACAAAATAATTCCTTCCTAGCAGGCACCTGTTGCACAAAAGTGAAAAATTGGAAACATTCTATGGAATAATCGAGGACTCGGGGTGAAGATTTAGCACATTTCCTTTTATAGATAGCAATTATCTTTTATCCAGAAATTTAAATATAAAAAAATAAAAATATATTCAATCATGTTTTCATACTCATGGCCACAGAAGCATGGAATGTTACTCGTTTCTACAAAACTGTTAGTTTGTTAGGATGCAACAGTTTATCATGTACATACCCTAGAATTGCCCAAACTTGAGAATATACAATTTTTTGATGTAAAGGAGAACACAAACCGTTTCAATTATAACCAACATGCCTAGGTTTGACCATAAATATGCTTAAACTGTGCCTAGAATAGTTGATGATGTTTTTGGTTGGCCAGAGATGAGGTATCATTTCTATTTGAAGGATTACAAAGATCCTGGATACGTAGTATTTGGATGCCATTGTTCATCCTACTCCTAAAACCGAACATAAACGCTGCATCTATGAGAGACTAATAAACCAACAAGAATATCTTTGTATCACTAAGAAATCACCTTGATCTAAGAGTATCAGTTAATTGCTGCAAGGTTTTTATTACTCCAATTTGTGGCTTTCTAGAACAACAAATTACCTTGATTACATAAAGACAAATTGACCATGTGGATAACCAGGACCTGCATCAATTTAGTACTAAGTGTACTTATTTTTCCTCACATAGAGCCTTTTTTGAATCATGATTCTCTCCTTGTAACTTTTGTTGGTAACCCTTCAAGTTGCATTGCATCAAATAACACCTATATATGTATTTGTATTCCATGTACCTTTGGATATATTGGAAGCCCCTTAGGTGGACCTAAAATCAACCTTACATAATTTTATTGGTTTTGTTATTGTTATAGTATGTAGACAACAACATTTGGGGATATCACTGTCGCATATGAAGGAATCAGGTAATACAACTAAGGGTGTGGTTTATCCTCTTTAGTTAGTGCCATGAAATATTTGACCAAGTACTATTGTAGGAAACCCTCTAGTATGATTAGATAGTTTTATCATTTGATGCGCTATCTTTAGGACCTTGCAAACCTTAACTTCTTCAACACAGGCATTGAAATTTATACACAATTTGCAATTTCAAGAATTTGGAAATTTCATTAATGTAGTGATGCACAACTTGGATTAGAAACAAATATAAGGATTACTGACACAATTGTGGGATACCTAGTTCAAAATAATCCAATTGCATGGTTGATGGACCTCCAAATTGTGAATCTTCATATCCAATCTTATGTCTAAATTTGATACATTTTTACTTATAATCTAAGATCTTGTTAGAAAACATTAGTACTTTTGATGACCAATGTATATATTATGACTTATGATTATCTAATTAGATGTGAAATTTCTTCATCTCAAGTTAAATGTTATATATGCTTCATCTTAAAGTGTTTTTGATGTTTTTGTGTGATTTCAATATTTTATCTAGTGTGGTCTACAACAAGGGAATATTTCAACCTTGGAGAAGGTATTCTATTACCAAAACAAGTATATCTCCTTCACTTATTGCCAAAAACTACTTGTTGAATGGTTTAGAAATTTAAGATATATTGTCCATTCACAACCTTTAAAGCTACTAGCACTTGGAGATAGCAATAAAGACCTTGAGCACTTCGATACCATATTGATCTTAAGTATTTAAATTGAGTCGGAGGGAAAAAATATCTAACATGTGGAAATTTAGGAAGTTAAGAAACAACTCCCACTAATCAAGAGATTGATTTGATAGGGCAGATAGGACTCTTTTCAAGTAGAAATATGATAAAATTGATAGAGTAAGATATTTGGTATTGTGATTGCATTTTCCTTGCTATTGTTCAATAGAGTTCAAATTGTAGTCAACACAACAAAATCGAACCTAATATTACATAATAGTTTATAAATAAAGTTCACAATGTTTGTTTAAGTTTTGAGTGTTTGAGTTTCCTCATGGATTCAAGGAACCTCCTTGTGTAGGACCTACTAAAATAAATACCTCAAGAACCCCTATCATCATTTTGTTTCCTACCATTTTTTGGTTTTGCAAGTAGGCAAACTCTTGTAGAAAACATAATGTTAGTTTATATTTACATTTATTTCTAGCACTACTTTTATTTCCTATACTTATTTTAACAACAATTTCAATTAATTTATTTCTTTTCCTATGTTTAAATTTCAATGTTTAGTACTTTAATGTGGATCGCATGAATCTAGTATATCATACTTAGTGTTATAAGGGTTGACTAATTTTAGAAGCATCACATGTTCATTGGCTTAGGAACATTATCTTTAATTTATTTCTCATACAATAAGTGACCCTTTACCTTCATCTGTTCTTCTACATACTATCAGAAGATACATGAGTGCAAGTGATGGCTCCAAGTGCATAATGTATGAATTAGAATGAATTATGAAGGTTAAACATTTGTTTTATCACAATTTTCATTAGGGTTAGTAATTCAAATTTGACCTTTGCATACATAGTCTACAACACCTCATAAATTTACATGATCCTTGGCTTAATAAGTAAAGTGAAAAGTTGATGGGTTCCATATAAAGTGGAACTGCATCAATTTAGTACTAAGTGTACCTATTTTTCCTCACATAGAGCCTTTTTTGAATCATGATTATCTCCTTTAGCTGACTCTAGGTTTTTGTTGAACAAAAATGGTTAGCTTTCCAAAGCTTTCTCAAAGTATGGATTGGTTTGATGATGATTTGTAGGGATAATCAAGCCTTAGATACATCATGTGTCTGCTTCTAAAAATCCATGTGGATTAGATATCCTGTTCCAATCACAAGCTTTGTATACAAGTAGGGATACAAAGGGATATATAGTTACAACTAGGGAGGCTTCACTAAAGAGGGTTGTGCAAACACTATTACAACAAAAGATGAGCAAGCAAGAGAGACACTTGAGCAATAAATCAAATTTCTACCATCAGGATTTTGTAGTTATCTTTTGAGTTTTTCCTAATACTTAACAGTCTGTACAATGCTACCAAAACTAAAAGAAATTGTGTGTCTTGATTATATAGACTTAATGTTGGATATATGATAGAACATATAAATCTAGCAAATCATATTGGAATGACAGTAAAGGGAACACATAAGACTCTGTTAAATTAGCGACAAAGAACAAAACATAATACAATTCAAGTTGATGATGAATGGAGAGGCCTCATATTGCAGTTTTCAGAAAAATAATGCATATAGATGAGCAGGGAGGCCTCATTTATTGAACTGTTGTTATATGGAATAATTCCATCCTGATTTCTTAGATCATTTGTCAACAAGGCCTTGGTTCAATGGTTCAGCAAGGGTGGTGCTACTCCACCCACCAAAGTTTAAATCCCCTAAAAAACATGTTTTTCCCCTCATGGGTAGTCTCACCCCTACAAACAGGTTGTTTCAAGTAGTTGGGGAGGGAATAGATATTCCATATTCATGGCTTCGAGGACAAAAGACTCCATGTTTGGGCCAAAAATGCACTATGTTTTGGCTATAACATTTCAGAAACAGAGTATAGCATTACATGGCACATTTTCAAATCCAAACACTTGCCTGAAATGTTTCAATATGTTTGAAATGCATATGTATTATAAAAATTTGGAGTGATGCAACACCGACAAATCAGCTACAAAGAGAAAACAAAACACAATCCAATTTCATGAAACAATGAATAGAGTGGAACACAGTTCATGTTTGTGAAAAACATGGGACCTTTCAAAACAACTCTACACATAGATGGTTAGACAGGGCTAGTACCTTTTCAGTATTAAAATCCTGAGGAAGAACCGAGAGCAAAACTCCAACATGGAGGAAAACCCCAGCTTCTCCCTCCTGCGCAATGCTCCTCAAACCTCCAATATGGCTGAAACCCCCTACTTCTCCCTCTTGTATGATGCTCCTGAAACCTCCAAAATAGCTGAAAACACGAGATTCTCCCTCTTGCGCTATGCTCCTCAAACCTCCAACATGGCTGAAAACCCCAGCTTCTCCCCCCTGCACGGTGCTCCTTAAAACTTCCAACACAGCTTAAAACCACAAATTCTCCCTCCTACGTAGTGCTCCTCAAAATTTCACGGTGCTTGTCAAGCCTCATGTCTAAAAACCCGAGGAGAGAGTCCAAGTGTGGTGGCTAAAATCATCAGGGAATCCCACAAACACATGTATTTTCCTCAAGCGATCGAGTGCTCCCTGAGAATACTAGGTCACCTATCTGAAAGGGTAAAGTTCCTTAGGTAAAAAGGAACAGAAGATGAGCACTATGAATTCCTTTATCATTGCAGGTCTGGGGAAGGTCAAATATATGCTAAAAAACTAAAGCAAGGGAAGCATCCAAGTAATCCTGCATGGTGCTCTTCCAACACGACCGAAAACCATATGCTCCATTCCAAGCAAGGGAAGCTTCCAAGTAAACCTATGCGGTGATCCTCCAACATGAATGAAAACCCTATGCCTTGGTGCTCCTCCAATAGAGCCAAAAACCCTATGCCTTGGTGCTCCTCCAACACGACTGAAAACCCTATGCTCCCTCCCACAATGCCCTTCAAAAACCCTATGCCTTGGTGCTCCTCCAACACAACTGAAAACCCTATGCTCCCTCCCACAATGCCCTTCAAAAACCCTATGCCTTGGTGCTCCCCCAACAGCGGTGAAAACCCTATGCCTTGGTGCTCCTCCAACATCGCCGAAAACTGTATGCTCCCTCCCAAAGCGCCAAAACCCTATGCTCCCTCCCACAACGCGCTTTTGCTGCAACACGTTTCTCACTGCTTTATAATAAAAAAGACCCCTACATATTTCCATATTTATATAGTAAATAATTTAAACCCCTAGACCCTTAATGCACCCCTAATATAATGTTTTGATTTTTTTAATAATTTAACGCCCAATATGAATGAACATGTTATAATATTGGTTCGTCGGTGACGCCCTCGTGAACCAACCATCAAATGGTTAGATTTTGTTTTTCTCCTCCCAACTAGCTCACCCCTAAGGGGAACTGAACCCGAGTTTCCATGTGGACCGAATAATTTCGCAAGAATTAACTAACTTATATAACTTAAAATAATACCCACATATACTATTTAAAGTTATATATTTAATATTAAAGGATTGTCTATATGGAAACCATGGGGATATTAATGGAAATACTTATGATTCCCCCCATCAATTTATTCATCCTTGTATACCATATGTCCATTTTTTGCAATGAATATTTTGTATATGTTGACTTTAAAAATAAAAATATCCTTTGCCACAATTATAGGAGATTATATATTTCAAGGGAATAATTGGGTAACATGCAAATATATTGTTATAGCTTAAATCAATACTTTTTTGTCCATGATGAAAGTTCAACTAACAATACTCTAAATGTCATTGTTTGTCATAAAAAGGACAATTATAGATTGAAAATTATTTATTTGACTTCATTTGCTATGGACTTGATCATTAGTTTCAATCTTCATCCATTCCCATTTTTCTTAAAAGTAGTAAACCCCTTTGAAAAGAGAATGTTCGCTCTCAAAGGTCATGTAGGATGTGATTTCTTTTCCCATAACCTTTGGTTTGTTAGTGATTTCAATAAAATCTTGAAATATGATTTAATCGTATATTTATCTTAATTTAAAGGCAATTTACTCCAAAAATAAGAAAAGAAATATGGAAATTGAGGAAGTTGGGTGGTTTTGGAAACAACTTATCCAATTACAACCTCCTCCTACCCGATGGTAACTATCTCCAACTACTATAAAAACAAGAGGTTTAGGCCACGAGGAGGGAATTTTTCCTAAGTAATGTTATGTTGGATGAATTACACTATCTCCATCCCTTTTAATCGGTAGCCATTGATATCCATTCCTTATGTTTTGAAACTATTTCCTTGAGGTGATTTCATTCCTAAAATACATTTGGAGGTTTGGTTGGGATGGAGGAGACAAGAAAGAGACCAGGAGTCTTGGTTTTGTAAGGTTCCTTGCATATCAAGGTAGTATTGTAACTTTTTTCTATATGAATATACATTAGGCATCTTTCCCTTCCTCGATATAGTGTTTTTTATTATTTCTGTGTGGCTTACAATTTCAAGTGTATTTCATTTGAGTAGTTTAATTTTATATTAGATTTGAATTTTAATATTCTTAGTAGCCAATATATTTGAGAAAGTATTTTTATCATTGTTGCGCAAGTCATAGATTAGGAGCAAGTTCAATTGGATCAAAGAAATGTAGGACAGGTCATCATAAATGTTAGAATAATCAACCCATAGTTAGCTCTATGCAAGTTGTCCTTCCACATGTCCTATAAGTCAAACTTGCTAAAACTGAGTCATGGAGCACTTTGGAAACCTCCTGGAATCCATATTTAACATATCTATTTTATTTTAGATCCTCCCTAGTGCATGTCTGCTTTTTCTACTTTATTGCCTGCTTTACTAAGATTTATGGAAAAAGGGAAAGTATGACTAGGTGCAGTTGACTTGTTTTTTTCCCTCATCATCCTCCATTATTTTCTCCTAATAAAAGCATGTATGAGTTGTCTTTCCATCACCTATTAGCTTTCCTACTTGACTTTGCCAATTCGTGAGATCCTAGGTAGATTTGGAAACTTCTTTATGCACCTATGGGGGATTTGACTAGATTTAGTAAGATTGCTTTTGACTATTTCGAATGGAATCCTTATGCATTCAAATATCTCATGTAATTATTTATTGCAGCATCCTATGACTTCACAAGGTTGGCTATTGTACACTTATTCAATACAGATTAGTGTTATGCTCCAATTTCAATCTCCTTTGTGTGTAAATTTGCATGTTTGATTAGTAATTTTGTGAGTGCAACTGATCTATCACCTGGTTCAATTTCCACATGGTATCAGAGCCTTTGTAGATTGATTTATCTCCTTCCATATTGCTATTGCAGGTTTGACATCTTGACTGGGAGCATTCTGCTGGTTGAAGGGCACAATTTAGAGCTATGGATCAATCTCAGAAGATCATCTTGACTCCATTTAATTTCTTTGAATGGAAAGCAGAGATGGAGATACTGTTGAGAGGAAAATTTCTCTACAAGGTGACTATGGAAATTGAGGTAGATCCCAATGCAGCTGCAGAGAATATTAAATGGCACAACAGGAGGGATGAGGCCTATGGTCTCTTGTGTCTGAGCATATCCAGAGACCTCCTTTCCATCTTGATGGATTGACATCACCAAATGAAGTATGGGAGAAGATTGTAGAGATTTTTGGTAAGACAGATGAGATGATAGGACATCAAATCGAGAATGAATTGATCTCTTTGAGTCCCAGCAGCTTCGAATCCCTACAACTCTATTTTTCCAAGTTTAAATCCCTTGTTTTGTAGCTAAAACAGTGTGGAATTGAAAAGAAGGAGGAGCAACTAGTTTTGGCCATAATTTCAAAGCTTGGCCCTGAATATTCAGTGTTTGTTTCGACCTTCCATGCCACCAAGTTGACAGCTCGAGCCTAGAAGATTCCTAAGCTTGCAGAGTTCATGGAATCCCTCACACAAGAACAAGATAAACTGGTGATGATGGGCACCACCAAATCTTCCAAATACCAAGCTCTAGTTGCTGGAGATTTGAGGGCAGATTCAAAAGGAAAGAAGAAAGATAAGAATCCACTTGAGCGAAAGAGAGACAAGAACAAGTCTCAGGAGGATCCCCAAGGCTCCAAGAAGAACTTCCAGAAGAAGAAGAACAAAGGAGAAATGAGCAAGTGCACATATTGCAGTAAGGGCTATCATCCTGAAAGTTCCTGCATGAAGAAGCAAATTGGCATGTTGACCCAACTCCTAGAGAATAATAACATCTCCCTTCCTGATAGATCAAAGAAGAGGGAAGGAGGATCAAATTTAGAGGATAGAGAGAGAGTACATGCATTGGTTTTTGTCACGTCAAGCTCACCTAGCTTCATCATAGACTTTGTAGCTTCAAGACATATGGTTTCGACCAAGGAGGCTTTCTCCTCTCTTGACATGTCGAAAGGTCCACCAATAGTGCTGGGAGATGACTCTCTCACTGGCTGTTCGGGCAAAGGAAGGATTGATCTTGACCATGGTAAGTTTAGTAATGTATTGTATGTTCCAGGTCTTACCTATAACCTCTTGTCAATGTATCAAATGACCCACACAGGATCTCCAAAGAAGGTCATATTCTCCCCTGATGATGTTGAGATCATGGAGATCTCAAGTGGTAAATTCATTGCAAAAGGAGTTGTAGATCACACTTCGAAGGTATACTGGTTTTCACATTTTCTACCCTACTCAAACCCCTCTGCTCTTCTGATTCATGCTAATGAGGAAAGCAAGATTTGGCATGAAATATTTGGCAATCTTAACTATAAGTATCTTTCTAATCTAAGTGAAAAAGAAATGGTCATAGGGTTACCAAAGATTAAGTTTTCCAAGGGAGTTTGTCAAGGTTGTGTCCTAGGAAAACACCCAGAGCATAAATTTGAGAGAGCTAGTCATGGGAGAACCTTTATACCTCTTGAGTTGATCCACAGTGATGTTGTTGGTCCATTCCCTCATATGTCAATGATTCAGGAAAAATATGCATTAACTTTCATAGATGACTTTTCCAGGTATTGTTGGGTTTACTTCCTGAAGCATAAGTCTAAAGTTTTTGACCTTTTCAAAGTCTTTAAGGCTTTGGTTGAAAACCAGTCTAGGAGGAAACTCAAGATCCTCATATATGACAATGGTGGTGAGTATGTCAAGTATGATTTCATTCAATATTGTGAAGATGCAGGTATTCAGATGCAACATTCAATCCCTTACACACCACAGCAAAATGGTGTTGCTGAGAGGAAGAACAGATCACTGAAAGAGATGGCAACCTGTATGTTGGAGGCTAAGACTTTGCCACCAAAGTTTTGGGCTGAGGCTATAAACTGTGCATCCTATATTCAGAATAGGGTGCCTCATAAACATCTTGATGGTATGACTCCTTTCGAATCATGGAGTGGGCACAAGCAAGATGTGACCCATTTCAGGATTTTTGGCTCAAGGGCTTGGGCTAGAATTCCAACAGAAAAGAGGAAGGCTTTGCATCCCCAAAGCCAAGAGTGTCTATTTGTTGGGTACTCTAAAGATTCAAAAGGGTACAAGCTGATCAATTTGATCACAAACAAAGCCTTCATTGAAAGGAGTGTTCAGTTCCAAGAAGAGCCTTTAGCAACAGTTGAAGTTGGAGAGTCTTCTTCACCACCAGAACCATTGAATGTAAGTGAAGAGACAAATGAGTTTGCTGATTGTGATATGTCTGATAATGATGATTTAATTGCATATCCTAATATTCCTACAAGACCAAAATGGGAAGCAAATACCATTCATGCAACTGGGGAACTAGCTGGAAATCCTAGTGATCCTAGGAGGACTAGATCTCAGTTTGAGAGTGCCTTGAGTATGAAAGACCCTTTGTTTGCAGAGAAATGCTATCTTATGGTTGAATCATACCCACAGACATATTAATATGCAGCACATGATCAAATATGGAAATCATCCATGAAAGAAGAATTCAGCTCACTCCAGAAGAACAACACTTGGGAGCTGGTTGATCTTCCCCCAAGGAGGAAGCTAGTTCAATGTAAGTGGGTTTTCAAAACTAAGTTTGCTGCTGATGGTTCAACTTTGAAATATAATACAATATTGGTATCCAAGGGATACTCACAGGTACATGGTATTGACTACAGTGAGACCTTTGCACCAGTGGCAAAGATGGACTCCATCAGGATAGCCTTAGCCATTGCAGCTTCGAAGCAGTGGGAGGTACATCACATGGATGTGAAGTGTGATTTCCTGAATGGAGATCCTACTGAAGATATTTACATGCATCAGCCTCAAGGGTTTGTTACTAATCCATATTTTGTGTGCAGGCTAAATAAATCATTGTATGGGCTTAAGCAAGCCCCCAGGGCGTGGTATGCCAAGATTGATGGCTTTCTGTTGTCATTGACTTTTGTTCGATGCAAGTATAATCCTAATGTTTATTTGAATCTTATTCATGGTTCTTTGATGATTATTTTCTTGTATGTGGATGACCTTCTGATTACAGGAAGCTCAAAGAAAGAAATTGCCTCCTTGAAGGATGCAATGAACCATGCATTTTCTATGACTGATTTGGGGTTGTTGAGCCAATTTTTGGGTCTCGAAATTGCTCAATCCCAACATGGAATAAAATTAAATCAGTCCAACTATGCCTTGGATTTGTTGAACAAGTTAAACATGAAATATTTCAAGCCAAGAAATACTCCCTTCCTTTCAGGAGTTAAGCTTGAAGAAGCAGGTTCTTCTCCTATGGTAGATAGTACACTGTATAGACAACTGATTGGGTGTTTTTTGTACCTTACACACACTCGAACTGATATTTATTATGCAGAAAGTGTGGCTTCAAGATACATGGATCAGCCTCATGAGATCCATTGGAGAGCAGCCAAAATGATCCTTAACTTTGTTCAGGGAACAAGAACTCATGGGATCTTCTACAAAGATAAATATGATCTTGATTTGATTGGGTTTACTGACAGTGATTGGGCAGGTGACAACACAGATCGAAAGTCAACATCAGGATATGTGTTCATTCTTGCTAAAGGACCAATCCGATGTTTAAGCAAGAAATAGAGTGCCATTGCACTCTCATCTACAGAAGTAGAGTACAGAGGAGTTGTAAATGCAACAACTCGATGTTTATGGTTGCAGGGGTTACTTAGTGAGTGTGGCTTCGAATCATAGTTCTCAACTATTATCTATTGTGATAATCAGAGTACCATTCAAATCTGCAATGATCTAGGTCAGAGACAGAGAACCAAACACATTGAGATCCATATGCACTACATCAGACAGCTTGTGCATGATGGCACCATTCACCTACTCTTCTGTGCATCTTCAGAACAAGTAGCAGATATCTTCACCAATTTTTTTTGTGAGAAGACATTCAACAATCTCAAATCACTACTGGGGATTGCTGATCATGGTGTGAAGCATGATTGATGACAAGATTTTCAAATTTTATTTTACTGTCCATGTTTAAGGGAGGATTTTCCCACTGGGTTTTTGCCTCTTTCCTTGGTTAAATGGACATGCAGTATGTAAAGGGTGACTAAGCCTTGTTTCTAGGCCCTATAATTTTTTGATATTTTACTCATAAGTCAGGCTTAAGGGGGGGTTTTATAATAATCAACCCATAGTTAGCTACCTTGGACATTAATTAATCCATTTTTGTCTTATTTTCCTAGTTTCCAATATTCCACTCTATGCAAGTTGTCCTTCCACATGTCCTAGAAGTCAAATTGATAAAAATTAGTCATGGAGTGCTTGGGAAATCTCCTAGAATCCATATTTAGCGTATCTACTTTATTTCAAATCCTTCCTAGTGCATGTTTACTTTTTCTACTTTATTTCCTGCTTTACTGAGATTTATGGCAAAAGGGAAAGTATGACTAGGTGTCGTTGACTTGTTTTTTGCCCTCATTATCCTCCATTTTTTCTCCTAATAAAAGCATGTATGAGTTTTCTTTCCATCACCTATTAGCTTTCCTACTTGACTTTGCCAATTCGTGAGCTCCTAGGTAGATTTGGAAACTGCTTTATGCACCTATGGGGGATTTGACTAGATTTAGTAAGCCTACTTTTGACTATTTTGAATGGAATCCTTATGAATTCAAATATCTCATGTAATTATTTATTGCAGCATTCTATGACTTCACAAGGTTGGCTATTGTACACTTATTCATAACAGATTAGTGTTATGCTCCAATTTCAGTCTCCTTTGTGTGTAAATTTGCATGTTTGATTAGAAATTTTGTGAGTGCAATTGATCTATCACCTGGTTCAATTTCCACAATAAACAAGGTATGCTAGCTTCTTCCTTGTAAATTCTTAGATTAGATTTATTTGTAATTTATCTTAAGGAGTCTTTTTGTTTGCATTTCAACCCTAGGTTGTCTATCTGAGTTAAAGCTAGTACATTGGTGTCTAGGCTTAATCATTTTGATGAGATGCTTAATAAAAAAAGTGGTGAATCCATAGGGTAGAAACCATTTTCTTTGGATTTTTTGCATCAGTTCCTCTAGTTTGTTTCATTGCATTGTGCCTTTTCAAGTTTGGTTTGGTCTTAGACCTTTAATTTTTAGATACCAAGGACTTTTGTTGTTTTCTAATTTTGAATTTTTATTTTCAAACTTCTTAGGACTAAGTCGATGCCTGTAGTACTTATAATAGTGATTTCCCTACAAATTTTTTGTTCAATTGTATGCACAATAGTGATTTAATGAGTCTTTGACTACTTTAGACACATATGTGATTTTCATGTCAGAGGTGATTTTTTCACACCTTAATCTACCTATAAGGTTGGTTGAGTTGTTTTGAAAGTGTCTAAGTGCTCTAGGTTGGGAATAGAGATCTCTCAGAGTTAGGGTGTCTTGTTTGTGACCAAGTTTGGCTTGTCGATTTGAAATGTTTGGTGAAAGGATTTTTGAAAAGTGCGTTTGTTTATAGTCCTTGTCACTATTTGGTTTGGTACACTTTGAAAGTGTCTAACTATTTAGTTCATGTGGTGACCTCTCTGAAGTAATTTATATGCTCTGTGATCATTTTTTTGTTTCAAATATTTTGAATGAAAAGTTAAGAAAAAAATAGTCTTTTGTTTCAGGCTTCTTTTGTTCAATGTGTTTTTGATAATCCTTTGAGGTAGAAGATCAAGGTATCATTCCTTGTTGTTGCATGACCCTAATGGCATCAATTGGGTGAAAAATTAGAATTTACTAAAACCAGTAGCTTAGTAAGTCAATTTTGCTTATTTGAGTCTAAGAGTGGTCTTGCATACTTTTCTCAACTTTTCATTCTTGTATGAAAGAACAATCCTGTGTTTGTGGCTGCTTTCACTGATTTTGATAAGGATATCATAGGTTTTTTTCATTGCTTGTGTTGCATAGTTTTTCATGATTAATTTCGTGTTTCTTATTTGTAAAAGAATAAACAAAGTTGGATCAATTCATGAAGTTGATTTTGACTTTTGTACATTTCAAGTGTCTTTCGAAGATTTGGATTTGCATTTTTCATTGAAAACAAAAATTGCATTTGTGTTTTGTTAAAGTATCAAGTTTTAATTGAAAGTATATCTTTGCATTTTGTATCAAAAAGTTTTCCTTTTTTTGCATTTGGTTTTTGTAGTACATAATTTTTGACAATATTGTCAGAAGATGCTTCCATATTGTATTACATTGTAATACAATTTCCGAAAATTTTACAATTGATTTAATAAAATATTAACCATAAATTTCAACCTTTTGCGTTTTTGTTCTTTAATTTGAATAGAGTTAAACAAAATACGTAATAACTTTGTTGGTAAACATGAAAGTATACTACATATAATGCAGAATATATACATTGATTAAGATTTTACCAACCCAAATAATTACATATTACAAATTTAACCTTGTCATACAACAAATATTCTACCAAACCAAATAATTACATATTGCAACTTTAGTTAACAAGTTGTCATAAAATAGGGATTTCCCTACCCTGTATCATTGTTAACCATGAAAACATAATGATGCATATATATTTAAATATATAAAAGTAATTTAACTAATATTGATGTTAAAGGACCCGGATGCAGGTGATAGCAATGCCATAAAGGATATGGGGGCAGTTGACGGGGCCAACCCGTCATCACCATGATGTCACACATGCATCACCCACTCTATGGTTGTGCTCATTAACTCTACTCTAGGACATGGACATCTCTTGGATGCTCGAAGGGATGTGACCGTCACCTCATTGTAGGAGGATTTTAATGCACCTCCTTGGTGCTTGGGCCGACGCGCCAACAAATTAATGCCCAATATCATTTGTCATTTTGGCCATTTTCTCTCTGTGTTCTCGTAGCTCTGTCCTCAGCCTTCTTCTGGTCATTTGGCCCTTTGCAACTCAGTCCCTAGCCCTGAGCTCACTATCACCCTTCATCAGCCAGCCATGTCACACAGAAAACAAGGTATCCCTCGCTGTGGTCATCTGGGGAGAGGCATCCAGTCTGATTTCCCATTTCTACTTAGTGTTCAGGCTAGTGGTGATGGCTTTGATGTCGAGATCCCTGAAGTTGTTTGCCTCATGGTGAATGATTGGGAAGATGAATTGTCTGGTGTAGTCAACACAACTAGCCACACTCTGGAGTGTCGAAGGAACTATTGGGTGATAAAAAACATCCTAATTTGGCTCATTTTCCTCTTCCACTCCCAGCCTCTGGCACCTGCACCTCTTGCACCACCACCTCCTTCTTCTGCTATCCCCATAGCCCCCCCTATTTTAGCCTCTGCACCATCCTCCTCCACCATTTCCCTCGCAGTCCCTATGGATTGCGAGCCTCCTCCTCCCCCACCGCTGAGCCACATAAAATCTCTCTCTGTTGGTAAATGCACTCCCAGTCCAGCAATGGAAAGAAATACAACCCCTCTCCTGGTTAAACAACCTCCTGTAGGTAGCGGTGATGGTGATGATTCCTCTAGCAGCAAGGAGGTCTACTCCTCCTGTGATGAAAATTTGGATGGCAAGGATGACTCAAGCGAGTCGGTTTCCACTGGCTTTGGATGCCCTATCATTGAGGAGCCATTCCACAAGCCTTAATCAGGTTTTTGTTAATGGCTTTTTTTGTTTTTGTCAGAAAAAATGTGGTCCTATCAATGTCAGAATCTTGTCAGTCGATTTTATTTCAGGAACTATTATGTCTTTTTGTATAAGTATACTATCCTTCTTTCCTTGGACCTGTTTTCCCTCATGGAGGGAGGGTCTGGTAATCTTTTTAGAACTTTTCTACATGCTTGTCTCTTTGAGCAGGAATGTATCTCTGAACTGTAACTATTTTGTAACACTATCACCTTTTTTCAATAGAATAATTTCTTAACTTACAAAAAGAATATTAATGTTAAAGGGAGATATAAGATTCATTTATCAAGACTTTGTATGTATCCCAATGATGATGGGACCCCTTTTCACCCTATACTCTTCACTTGATATATTTACCCAAGTTATTCTATCTTACTCAAGAAAAAACATATATGCGTTGTTTAAAAGGTATAATCATTGCTCTCAATTATAGTAAAGAAGCGCTTCTAAACAATACAGGTTTACTTATACGTTGGGATCATAAAAATAATATGAAGTGACCAGTAAATGTTTCATTCTTGATAGAAGATGTGACTAAGAGTTTTTTTTTTTTTAACAGAAACAGAAAAGGGGTTGTATTATCAGGCTGTGCACAGCCATTCATTACATTTTCGAAGGAAGATATAAGGCCGACACGGCATAAAAACAACAAGCCAAACATGATCTATCTCCCAAAACAGAGAGCAAAAGATTGTTTCTAAGCTGCATACTAACCGGGTAGTGAATACCCTTACAAACTGTCTACATAGCAGAGTGCAGAAAAACATGATTCATACAAAATTGAGACATAAACCCTTTACTAAACTGAACATAAAACAGTAAAATTCATTTTCCTCTCTGAGGGCGGGGCTGCTGAACAGATTCTTCTTCCATAGGCTGGGGTGCTGGGTCGTTGACGCCATTGACCCTGCTCTCATGGTTCATTGAAACAAGCCTTTGAATGTCTTCTTCAATGCGTTCAACTCTGCCCAGAAGTTCTAGCAGATTGCTTTCCAAGTCGTCTGTGCGGGCTCCATTGTTGCTGACTTCCTGAGATGTCCTGCTAACAGTTTCGCTCATTTCCTTTATTTCCTTGGTTGTGTCTCTACTCTCCTTAACCCCTATAGCTGTCAACTCATATACCCTTCGTAATTTCTTCATGATATCCTGCAATCCAAGGTTGTTACCCAAATATGCCATAATACCTGGGTTGGACGAAATATCCAAGCGAGACAGCTGCGATTGCAAGGGGCTACCTGCTACCTCTGCTAACTCTTGATGATTTGCTTGCTGGAGGGCTGAGTTACTCCAATTCTTAGCCCGAGAGTCAATTTCCCAATGATCTGAAGGGTAATAACTTTGACAGAGGGAAAACTGAACGAGATTTTCTTCAACGCTAGAAGGCCGCTTATGCCAAGGAGGAACCTGCAAACTCCCTATTCCAGTTCCGTCTGCCTCTTGCAGAAGGATGGCAAAGTCTGAATACAAACCCGCAGCATAACCATGAGACAAGATAAGGCTAAGGTTCGACATGGAGACAGAGTAAGAAGAACCTCGTTCGTGCGAGGAGGAATGGCACTTCAATGTGAGCCTGAGGGGAGTTAAATTCTCTGCTGTCGAGGTGGGCTGGACTATCCACGTGGCCGCCAAATAGGGTAAGACAAGACGGGATCTTAAATGCAGGTGACCGCCAAGGGGAGGGAGAGGGTGATGACCAGCTGGAAGGGGGTGACGCGAGGAGAGGGGGCGGTAGAAGGGATGAAGGGGGGAGCGGGAAGATGGAAAGGGGAGGAAAGAAAGGAGAAAGAGGGAGAGGATGAAAACAAGGGATCCAAGGGGGGAAAAAACAATAACCATGCAATTATAATCCTTGGAATCAAGAAGCTTCATTTCATAAGTTTGCCTATTCTTGATTTGATGGAGGTTTCTTAGAGTTCTCTTCATGGAATGGCTTTGTAGAAAGGAGGATCCTCGTCCTGTCTGAAATGGCCTTGAGGGAGACTAGCTCCAACATTTTCCATCGCATTTGCGTCCTT
>LPNX010761311.1:79596-107361 GCA_001517045.1 Pseudotsuga menziesii | reverse complement strand
ATATATATATTAATTAGATTAGATTAGATTAGATTAGATTATAAGATCTGAATAATATGAAGGTTAATTAGCTGTTTTTTATATAAAAAACATTACATCTTATATTTGATTATTTGGAATTTTTTAAAGGTTTCAAAACTTTTAAAACAAGAGCCATGAGGTGGCAATGTCCTCGACAATAGCAATTGTTTTTGGAGGGGAGAAAATTTGCAGATGCATGGAGATATTATGAGTTGCTATTGTTAAATTTAGAATTGTTATCTTGACAAGTTCTTCAATGCATGTTTTATAAATTCATAATTCTCTTGTTTAAGTATCATTCAATTTAATATGTATCATCATTAACTATCTTAAGAAAAATATAAATAGTAAAAAAAATGTCATATAAGATATAAATTGTCATGTAATGTACTTGTTTGAACCAAACGCATGCTTACAGTTAAACAATTATTTTTTATTCATATTAAATATAATATTATTTATTTTTAGATTTAAAAATAATATTATAATAATATTTATATTAAATAAAAATTATCAATTATTTAGGACTAAATTGATGAGGATTTCTCATTCAATTATTACTGAATTTACGATTCAACTATCGATAAATCATTACATCTCATAGGAGTTGGATGATATTGCAATAATGAAAATTTAACTTACTAATGTTCACGCTATGGCGAGGATCTATTTGCATGCATTTTTTGACAATTGATGCAATATATATATATATACACTTCAATTAATATTTTCACTCCTTTAAATCTACACTTTTTGTATATTGCAAGAAACCAAACCTAAGTTGGCGTGAATATTTAACTAAGTTATCATTTATAAAACAAGAATCAATGTGGTATCAGAAACTCATGCAAAATGCTTCACATTGCCCATGATACATCCACAACCATTGCTTATACATCCCATTCGAAGAACCTGCTTGGAGTTAGTTTGAGTAATTTCGTCATTAGCGACTCATTGTGTTGTTCTTAACGTTGATCTCAACACTATCATTTAATCAAAAGGAACATAATATTGTATCAGTTGCAAAAGGTTCAATAGAAGTGACAAGTTGAAATCAGATGAGGATATCATCTATAGCTCTTTCAAGCAGATGTGCATGCCACTTGTCAGATGGAAACCTAACAAATGTGTCACTAACTATAGTAGGTATGGGGGCATAAAGTGAGATCTATTTCTCCCAATATTCCTCTTGTGAGTGAGTTGGGTTCAATGCTTCGACTGTTATCTGGCATAGACTATATATTCTATATTACAATTTAAAAATCATCATAGTTTAGATGACAATGAATACAAGACTGGATCAAACCTTGAGACAAACAATAATAATCAGATGACATGGGTTTTATTTGTCTTTTATCCTGCTCGCATAGTGGGTATCCATATAAAGAACACACTAAGGAATAATATTCTAGTTACTAGAAGTGGCCCTTGTATTTATAACCAGTCGCAAAGTTTATCCAGAAAGGATGTCAAAAGAGTTCCAAGCCATGTTTGTGGCATCCTAAAAGTTTTCCCCTAAACACATTGTGCATATAAAACTATGTTTTGACTCAATCACGGGATTTGAACCTATGAGTGATGCAAGGCATCATGAACTATAATACTTTATATAAGCAAACTGAATTTGTTTTTCTTAACACTTCTATGAACTTGATATGGGACAACTAGTTTTAAAAGGGGACCAAGCTTACTAGGGGTTTAAGACTTATGAGAGTAATTAAATTTTAAAAAGGGAAAAGATAAATAAGATAATGATAATTAAGAATTGGAACAATTGGGAGGAAATACAAAGAAAAATCCTAAATCCTTCATAATCCAAGAAATTCTTTTTATTCTTTGGACTGACTCTTAATGATACGAATTATTTTCACTAATTAAGTTACTTATAATTAATATACTAATTATTAAGTTATAATGTGAGTTAACTAAACAATATCATAGAGTATATTATTGTAAGTTAATAGTATGATATTGCAATAATGAAACGTTAAATTACTAATGTTCTCGTTATATTTTCTCATTATGGGGAGGAGCACTATTTGCACGGATCTTTTCACAATTGATGCAATTGAATATGAATGGTTTACTTGTTATTTTGGTAAAATAGCAGAGATATTGATGCATATATTTCAATCCTTTTGTCTAGGTCTATGAGGCAATGTTCATGTCCATTAAAAATATTAAAGATATATATATATTTTCATTTCATTTCTTATATATTTCAATATCTAATATTTTGATTATGAACTTTTTAGATGACAACCACTTACATGTGAAAGAAAATCATGTGTCAAAATTATAAAGTAAATAAAATAACATGACATTTTAATTTTAGATTATTACTTATACCATGTATCATGATAGTTTTCAATATCATGTATAATTACTTAAGATAGTTTCCAATATCATATATAATTTTCCTTATGTTATTGTCATGAGACCATAAATTTTATAATATGTCAAAATTTAATAAAGATGTGTTAAGAGTGAGTTTTTGGTACATTGAAATCATCTTTCATTATAATCTATTATTAATCATTGAAAATCATAGAAGATTTGTTGATTCTCTAATGGACAATTTTTTATTATATTGAGTTTCTCAATTTTAGTATATTTTTTTATGCCTTTCATATAAAATTATCCATAAACATCATTTGATATTCGTTCAAATATAAATTACCTAAAAATACTAGTTAATTGCAAGTAATAAAAAGAAAGAATCCAAATAAATTGGATAAGATAAATACCTTATGCAATTCAATTATGTTGACTAGTATAAAACACAAATGAAAATGTATTTTTACTATGTAGTTAATAAAAAATAAATATTGAAAAAAAAATTGTATCTAAAATATATTTCTTATCAATAATATTTTCAAGGGCTATTTTTTATAAATGAAATGTCATTCTTCATGGTATTTTGTATAAATGAGAGGCATTCTTATCACTTGGTATACCCAAGTCCATGGGTTTATCCCGGTAAAATTAGTATAAGTAGGCCCGACCTCTTTGGTTTTCCCATTTCAGTAACTAGTGGTAACTAGCAATTAGCGAGAGAGATAATAAGTGTATTGGTATTTTTTATGGTTAGCTTCTTTCTCATTAAAAAACATGATTTTTTATGGTATGATATCTATAGTTTTTAAGGATGAAATATATTTTAATGTAATATATATTTTTGGTATTTTGTCATTGCTAGCTTTTTTTTCATTAAAAACATTATTTTCTATTATATGATACCTATGGTTTCTAGGAACGAAATATATTTTTATTATATATATTTTAATGTAATATATATTTTTGTCTTATTTAAAGAAAAATTTCAACATGTTGGGTTTTAAGTTTATCTATGGACACTCATTAATGCGTATACTTTTTATTAAAATGTTTATTTAAAATTATTTTTACCTTATTACAGCATTATTTAGTTAGGATTATTTAGAAGACAAATAAATAAGATTACAACATTTAACTACTAATTTTTTTCTCTAACTCATGTTTCCAATAACACAACTATCATGTTTTTAATAACACAACTAAATTCACAATTTACAATTATACTCTTTTATTAACGGGTTTACAACATTATTTTTTTATAATTATTTAGAAGACAAATAAATAAATTTATAGCTTTTAACTACTAATATTTTTCTCTAACTCGTGTTTCATATTCCACTTAACCCAAAAATAAATTAAACCCTATTTTCACAATTTACAATTAATACTCTTTTAAAAAGAAAGAATCAATAAACATAGACTTTGTAAGCTTGCAGCAAGATGGAGTTTAGCTATATATAATAAATTGTAGAACTAGTATTTAATTCATAACAATCCATACAATAATTTAATAATTTAAATAACTAATAAGAAAAGTTCAACCTAGAGCAATCTACATTGTCTGTCTCTGCATTTGTCCTCATCAATCATAAAACAAAAACCAATTACAGTACTCAAAATCCCAAATTCTATATGTGAAAATCTCACAATAATTTAATAATTTAAATAACTAATAAGAAAAGTTCAACCTAGAACAATCTACATTGTCTGTCTCTGCATTTGTCCTCATCAATCATAAAACAAAAACCAATTACAGTACTCAAAATCCCAAATTCTATATGTGAAAATCTCAACTGCACCGCCCATAAAATCCCTCTCCCCGTTGAATTAGAGTATCAAGAGAGCGGAGGAGATGATCTTCTTTACTATCAAACTCAATGTAACCGTCAATAATGAAACTGAAAGTAAATGGAAATAATGAAAAACTGAAAGTAAATGGAAATAATGAAGTTGAAGATGATGATGACTCTGCGACGATCATTCATCAATTCAAGTTCAAGTTATGAGAACTTGAATTGGAATAGACTTTTACCAGCTAGAAGTTCTTATTCCAAGTCTATTCATCAATGATTTCATTTCGATACCAATTTGAATTGGTTTTCTTAAAAAAAAACGTTCTGAAATATTTATAAGTTTGTATTTTGATTAATAAAATCTCCATTTTTTAAATCTAAGCGGTCACAACCTTAATGGATAATAATTATTCTTTCACAACCGCCACTTCCACCGTAGAGAATGAAGGCCTCCACTTTAGAGGAAACCCCACAGATTGTAATTTAAAAAAAGAAGTTAATGAGAATGGGAGAAGTGTTCACCTCAGCCACCTACAAGGGCATGATATGAGGAGAAGGTGGATTAACCAGCTCACAGTCACTCACTCCACAACCCGCTCTCAAAGGTTCCAGGGAGCTACCTTAAAGACAAAAAAAAAATCATTATTAAAATAAAATAAAATTCATTAGTAAAATGAACTTGGGAGGAAGGAAGGCATGGTTTTGATCAATTGTTTCGGGTGATCGGTGGAATGGCTGAGAGAGGGCGCATGGTCCTCATGCAATCCTCATTCAATGAAAACACATGCTCATGGTTTGGTAGACACTTGTTGATTCCTATTGATATTTTAAAGTAATATCTTTGTGAACGTGTCATATTTTTGAAAATAAATAAAATATTTGTCTTTTCGTATTTATTTCTGCTCTTGGTTTGGTGAGAAACCATAAATGCTATAAATCTAAATCTATTTTCAAAGAAGTCTAAGATAGTAATTTAAATATGATTAATAAAAATACCTTACTTACAGTATTAATGAGTGTTTTGTATTTTATGATTTGAACTAAAATCCAAATATAATTTATTAATATAATTGAGATTTGCCAAAAATTAGATTTACCTCTTTTATGTAAAAAAAAGATTCCGGATATCACCAACATTTACATATGAGCATTTAATGGAAGCTATTAAATGATTTTGTTTTGCATTTATAGCATTGCTCACATCACCTAGCAGTGTCCTGGGGCACACTAACCTAGAGCAACGTCACCTACAAGAGATCAATGGTATCTTAAAAAAATATAATTAAAAAATAAACTTAAATAAAAATTATATTGAATATTACAAAATATTAATCTAAACTTTCATATTTTTTTAAATTGCTCCAAATTAATATACCTGAGTGATTCATATATATACCCTTGTCTGGAACATAACCCTTCTCGGGGACATAATGATTTAAATCAACCTTACCTAAAGTCCTTGTAGGGGGTTGAAGGGTTTGTCAAGTTGTAATTAATGATGCATGGAATCATTTTTAATTATAAAAAGAGAGTATTTATTGGTTAATATTTCTTTCTATTTTAGTAAATTCATTTCTAAGTTTTTCTTTTAAAGAAATGATAAAAACATTGTTTCAGTTTTTTTCTTTACACATAAAAGCAAAGTAAAATTATATTTAACTACATAAAAATTAAATATTTTCTTAAAATTATTTATTGAAAGGTCAAGATTAAACTTCAATTCATGAAAGCTTAAATGAGAAATCCAATGAATTTAAAACCAGGAGATAACATTTCTAATTTTTTACTAAAATTATAATCAAAAGACATAAAAATTAAATATTTTCTTAAAATTATTTATTAAAAATTATTTATTAAAAGTTCAAGATTAAACTTCAATTCTTGAAAGCTTAAATGGGAAATCCAATGAATTTTAAACCACGAGATAACATGTCTGCATTTTTTTACTTTATTCTATCAAGAGGTTGAGGTTTCGATTTCCACATATGCATTTCTAAAATCAACATTGTCTTAGAACTCATCCTTGTTTATTAGATTTCTTTGCTTTTACTTTTAAGGGTGTTTTATAAAGTGTTTTGTGAAATCAACATTGTCTTAGAAGTCATCCTTGTTTATTAGATTTCTTTGCTTTTATTTTTAAGGGTGTTTTATAAAGTGTTTCTTGGATTAAAAGTTTAGATTTATGTAATCTCAGAACATAGAATAAGAAGGTACTTTTGGGTGAAGTGAAATATTTTTGTTATTTAGAAAGATTGTATGGATAGAAAAAAACATCTATTATATAGATATTTGGTTTGAAAATGTTCTTATGGGATGATAACCAACAAAGGTTTTAGGTCTATAAACGGATTTTTGGGATTTTTTTCATGATTAACCTATTTTCATCTTAAATTCTTCCGTTTTAAACTTTAAGTGTTTTGGAAGTGTTTTTTTTCACGAGCTCATGATTATACTTGAAGTGTTTTGGAAGTGTTTTCTTTCACGAGCTCATGATTATATTTGATTAGAAGTGTTTTGTAAACATTTTTTATTAATAGTTTTTTTAATTGTTTTATAAAGATTAAGATTTACGTAGTTCAAATCTAATGTATTCAATGATTTTAAATAATGGTTAAAATCTATATATTTCTTAAGTAGAGATGTAAAATTTTAAATATAAGTTGATTATAAATGCCGTATAGATAAAATTGTTTAGATTTAAATGTATTTTAAGAAAATTGGTTTGTTATTAGGTTGGACTATTTTTAAAGTTTTATGGACTAAAAGGGTTTATCATATGTGTGATTTTATCAGCCTTGAGGATGAAAATCACTTTATGTTACAGTGCACCCACAGATTTGAGTTTCATAGTATTTGCTACAATACAAACCTTTATAACCTCTTTACTTGCCAAAGATACAGTGAGCTTTTCGACAAGCGTTTTGAGCACAGAAACAAGATTTTAAATTAAAACAAGTATTATCCTTTTTAAAATTCAATGCAACAAACTTAGTCTCACTGAACATTAATCATCATGATCATAATTTTTTACTTTCTATATCTTAAATTGTAAATAGTTGAAAAAACATTGTGTATCATCATTCAGGAAACTCAAATTGAATAAGTATATTGTAATACATTTACTCAATTTTCAATTTTAACTTTACAAATTAGTGTATATATATGTATGTAATTTATAAATTTATATATAAAAAATAAAAAAAATTAAACATATAGCAACGTCTTTAAACAAATAGTCAGATATTCTAAACACTAACCTCTATAGGCTAGTAAACTTGATTATGAAACGTCATAATCAATTCATAAACACACTGATAACAAATCAAAGCACGAATTGTACTGCCGTACAGGCCAATTGAATTACTTTTTAGAAACAAAGTGAAACATTATTCCCATGTGTTGGTTTCGTTCCCATTTCATTGATTCGTTTGACAAGAAAACGGGCATCCCAGAAAACACACTAATAACAAACCCAAACACATTCCAACTTTCTCTTCTCTTTATAAGAAATCTTGACATCTTACATCTTTCAAAAATGTTCAAGAAATAGAACATTATGTTTTTTATTTAATATTATCAAACTACTATAGATTTATATATTTTGGCTCTATTAAATATAATTTATTTTTAATTTTATTTATGTGTTAAATATTTTTTAATAAAAATATTTAGAGATCGTTATAGTTGTGATTAGTTAAAATATTAGAAAGGTTAGTATTATAACAAATATTTTTACTTTATTATTTAACTTGTATGTATTCATGAGAAATTTATTTTAATCGTTAACTATTTAGTATTAAAAATATGAGAAATTATTTCTTCCCATAACATTTTAGAAATTGTCCAATAAAAAAGCTCATGAAAATCAAATTCTTGAAAGACTTGTTGAATTTGTAATAATGTATTTCCACAAGATCATTTTCATTATTTTCTATTAATTATGAAAATTTTGTAAAATACATTACTAAGAGAAATGACAATTAACATTAAAGAAAATAAGTGTATCCTTTCCTATATGATAATTGTTAACATCATATTTCTTTTTCAAACAATAATCTTATCACAAAAATACATGAAATCATAGGATGTTTACATAGATTTTGATTGCTAAATTTATTTGAAAATTAATTGCATTATCTAATCATTGCATATTTTAGTAACTTTCTAATTTGAATGGTTTTGATATTTTTTTTAGAGATTTATAAATTACATAAGTTGGTTGTTTTAGAGAGTTTATTTAATAATTTTTGTGGGATAGTTTTAAGAGGAATACAAATTTTTAGTTTTGATGTAACTTTATTTTAAAAGAATAAGCTTTTGTGTATTGACCATTGAGACAAAAAGGAAATACCAATGATAGAAGATAATTATGGTAGTAAGTTTAAGAATGTTCAATTAGGGTTGTTCAAGGTGTTGATGACATTGAAGATGGGAATAGAGATTGAATTTGGAGAAGTTATTTATTAGCATTTATGTATAACTTCATGTGTAAGAGGGTTAACTACTAAGTATTATCTTTATCACTTAATAAATTGTGATGTTTTATGTAGTTTACTAATTTATGATATAGTTAATAAATATTCAAAAAGCTATAATTTTTACTAGATTACCTAAAACAATGAAATAATAATAAAAAAAATTGTTGTTATCATATTAGATAGATTATATATATATATTGGATAAATGTATAATGGGTATCATTGCTAAGGATACAATACATTGATATATGTTTGGGTCAACAATAATAGTAATAATACTAGCACACCCACATAATTTGTGGTTGGATCACATAGATTCTTCTAGTTATCTCCCATGAAGTGTTGGTTATCCATTCATTAGCTATGAGTTATCCATGATTACTACAAGTTATCCATTCATCAACTAGCTACGAGTCATTTTTTATATTGTTTTTTTTATAATTGTTAATTTTGAATTTTGAATTTTGGACAACTTCCATACCATAGTGCCCTTGTCTCATCCTCATCCATAGATGAAAAAGCATAGGGCGTAGTCCACCCAAATCTCAAATAAAAACGTCTATCAACATAATTATTATTATTATTTAACAATTTATATTTAAAAAAATGTTATTTTTTATTATTATTTTGATTTTTTTTCAAATAACTTATTAATTTATAATATCTAGTAATTCCATTCACTTATTAAAATTTAAAATTGATTCACTAATCATTTATACTTACTATTATTTAATTTAAAAATAAACTAATTTTCAATATATATCATATGATATACACTATAAATATAATATTTATAATTATATATTTTGGAAATTAAACGAAAAATGTTATAAAAATAAACTAATTTTCAATATATATCATATGATATACACTATAAATATAATATTTATAATTATATATTTTGGAAATTAAACGAAAAATGTTATATGAAAGTACAATGCACTATATTTATGGTATTTTAATGATATCAATTAAATGATAAAATAAATACATACCTTAAGAAGTAAAATGAAATGTCTAAAATAGGTTCAATTCAATAAGGTGATTTTTGTTTTATATTAATTATTTGTATATGTATGTTTCTTTCTTTTGCAACAATTCTCTAACTTGCAGGAGTGGCTTGCGATCTAAGAAACTATGACTGGAGGGCATTTAATCTATCAAAATGACACATGGAGCACACCCGTCTTTGGCCACACAAACCATTAGTTGGATGGTTTGTTTGGTGTCTCCTCCCACCACCCCCGAGTTTCGAACCCTAAGGCACCTCACAATTGGAACCCCTCAAATACCAACTGCACCAGTGAGACTTGTCTTTGTAAAATTGAAGGACTGTGTTGTGGTATTTGATCCACTTATGTGTGCACAAGGGTTAGGATATCGTTTAATATAATATCTCCTAATGCAACCACATGTTCAGTCAGAAGCTCAAGGTGACCCCATGCCTTCTCACTCAACCCTTATTGGAATTTAACCTTCTTGACTGGTGAAAAAATTGTCACTATTTAGTAATGGATCCAACCCATTTGGGATTAAAATTGAAGGACATGGGGTGGGCATTGATCGAATTATTTGTTCATTGATCATGAAATAATATAATATAATCTATCTAAATGTAACCACACATTCGAACACTATGTCAAGGTGACCCGATAGATTTAAGCTCAACACTTAATGGAATTGAACCTTTCCCATTGGTGAAAAAATTCTCGCTCTTCGCTGATGGGTCAAACATATTTGGGATTAAAAATGAATAATATGGCGATGGGATTTGATACACTTTTGTGTCCAAAGGTCATGTGATCATTTGATACAATCTATTTGCATGTAACCAAACATTCAACCACTACTTCACGATGATCCCATGGTTTCAAGCTCAACCCTCATTAGAATTGAACCTTTTTGACACTACTAAAAAACTCCCCACTCTTCACCAATGGATTTGTTGCCGCCTTTCCACACACCTAGGTCACGTGGCAAAAATATTCAAGCCACTCGGTGTGTCCTTGGGGGAAAGTCTCGAGTCGAGGCTGTCACCTTGTTCTTAACTCCTCCATTTAGGCTCAACTCCTAACGAAGCCAAGCAGGGTAGACCCTATTAAGTTACTAAGGATAATTACTTAGTGTTGTGATGTTAAACTGAATGAGTTACTTAGGATTTTGCAATTTAACTGTAGATGATCAAAGATGGCAAGAGACAAAGGATGAACACACAAAAGCACAATGCTTAGACACAATATATATATAAAACAAGAAAATGACCAGTGCCTTAGAATGGAGTCAAAAAATAGAAACAATGTACTTGCATGTGCTTGGATTGAATGTTTTGCGATTGCCTCTTGGTATGTTTTAAGTTAAATTTGAAGTGTGAGTTGATTAAAATTAGGTGAAGGGGGGAATCCAGATATACCTGAGAGTACTTGGAGTATGTCCAAAACTAAACCTTCACGGCTACCCGCAAGGAATATGTGGGTTGAAATGGAGTCTCTGGGGCTATTGTTCGTAACGCACCCGTTAGGGTGTGACAGAGATCGGTGCCCCGAGGTCACTTTTCAAAAGTTCCTGCTTCCTTTGGGTATTTTTCCACCGTAAAGGTTTGATCTAGGTATTGGATTTTCACCTGATGGTTTGTCAGTTGGGGAGAGTGAGTCCTAATTATACTAGTCACCCAAGTGCTTTTGATATAGCTTAACTGATCGGATGAACCGCAGCCAAGTGCAGAGAATACACACTGGATTCTTGTTAATTTTAGTAAGTTTTAAACTGGGTGTTCTTGTTTAAAAGAAAACCCTCCAGGAACCTCTTTCGATCCAAGTGGATCTCAATCGGGGAATCGAGGAGGGGTTAATTTTAAAATAGATGAAAAACAAATGATAGGAGAAAGAAAACAGATACACAATTCTAGTTTCCTAATTAGTCCTACCACGAATCTCTTTCCCCTTTCGGGTCAATCGGGAAATCGTGGGGTAAGTATTACGATTACTTTGAAATATAAAATATGGAATATGTGATTGATAATGAAATAAAGTATACTACCCTGCAGATTATATAATTACTAGTTTGAAAAGAAATGAGCAAAAAGCAACAAAAAGGACACCGACGCAAATCCCCCCAGGGGGGATGGGGAATGGGCTCAAAAGAGCCTATTCAAAAAATAATTTTATTAACAGTGGTTACAATATCAGAGAACTGATATAATTGCTCTTGATCCTTATACGTATTGAAATCAAGAGCTTACAAGGTGCAAAAATCAAAGGTTTTAGTCAAATGGGAGACCCCTGGGGGGATTTGAACGCTCCTGAGGACACTTCCAAATAGCAGCTTCCTTTATTTTCTGTTACACCTGATAAAAACCAGCGAGCATGTTAGAATAACATATTCCTGAAATCACGTTAAGAGTACCTTTGGATCAGCCTACTTTAACTCAAAAAAGATGAACTTAAAACTAGCTAAACAGGTGAAAAAGGAACCAAGGAAAGCAAGCTTTCCTTGGGATCTTGGATTGCTATTTGTGAAGCCAATGAAATATGCACTGATTTCTAGATTTATCTTTTATAACAGCAAAAATAAATCTAATGCATGCAAGCTACAAGTTTTCTTTAAATTTCCATGCAAAAAGGACGATTTCCCTAAAGCTAGATCTAGTATGCTTATGAAGCTTTTTAACTGCAAGATCTAGATTATGGCCTTTGATAAGATAGATCTATGTTGGAATTACTTTTAAGATGATATATCTAAGCAAAATCAAAGCTATGAACAAAGTAACCAGGTAAAATGTTGATTTTGAGGGAGGAAGAGGAGGAGAGAAATGTTGGTTTCCTTGAAGATCCACAGTGGAGCTTTCAAGTGGAATGTCGAGGGACTATGCCTTTGGAAGGTTTTTAAGAGAGTGAAGAATCAAAATAGATTAGCATCCTCTCCAATCTAGGAACCTGCATCTCAGCTGAAATCAAAGAACTTGCCAAGAAACTTGTGAGATCCGATTAGTACATACACAGAGATTCAAGATAACATGCATATAAGCTTATAGGACATGCTGAATCTAGATCTCTAAACATGCATAAAAGGAAAGAGATGGTCAATAAACTTATTGAAAAGCACCTTTCCTATCAAGATTATAATAAGCTTATTATCAATCTTAACAACGGATCTACAAGCAATTAGCAAAAATTGAAGACAGATATAGGTTACCTTAGTAAAATAATGGCAATAATCATCCACACATGCAATGGCACAACATCGTCTTGCCTCCAAAGATTTTCTTTATTTCAAATGAAGAATAACAATAGTACGATAGCAGCAGCACCTCAATCCCAGTTCTAACTCTCGGAAGAGGAGGCTTATGCTTGGATATATACAAAAACAAGGAGATCCAGCCTAGGGGGGCACAAATCCCAAGGAGATAGACCAAATATGCTGATGGAGAGTCCATCAATGCCTGATATGTGTCTAACTAAGCCAGATCTGAGTCTCACTGAGTGAAATTGTCAATCGAAGAGCTGATCTGACTGCCACCTCAACCTGTTGACTGAAGCATCCACCAAAACTCATCCAGATGAGCCAAAACATGTTGAGGAGAGAGGGAGGGAGAAATTCCCCATAAAGGATGCTGAATATCAACTCTATATCTTATTTGATCACCTCCTTCAGTTAAGGATTTGTGAGATCCAGTCAATCTGCTTCAGATCTGACTGATTTCAATCAAATCGGCTGAGAATCCACTGATCTATGATTTTGGATTTGCTCCATTATTCATCAATTTATTAATTAAAATAATCAGTAATTGATTTTTTGGGTTTTCTGACCTGAGTGATGGAAAATCACTCAAAACTAGGAAATAGTGGGTCCATGGGTTTACATGGTGCTCTTAGCTTGAAAATGAGCACCTACATGGCTGAAACTGATTAATTGGCCCACTTTTATTACAAAATAATTTTTTCCAATTAAACTATTGAAAAATAGCCTAAGTTTTGGAAAAATTAAATTTTTAATAAAAAACACTGAAAAAACTAAAAAAATGAAAAATTGAAAAAACCTATGGGGACTTAGACATGTTCATATGACTCGACCATGATGTCTAGCATGCTTATACATTGACACATAGACTCTAATAACCTCAATAGGCCTAAATGCCAAGCCGACCACCCCAACTTTGGAGGTATGGAGTGAAAAACTCAGAAATTATCAGTCGTTTATTCAACAACCAATAATAACCAAGGGAAAAAACACCTTGGACTGATCAGATTGACAAATAAAGTCTAAGAGACCAAGTCTTTTACAGACACTATCATGCTAGAACATTTATTATAATTCCCCCATGGGGTATGAACATGTGATATAGTACAACAAAGCTTCCCAGAAGCAAGACTGAAGGTTCTCTGAAGTCCGAACAAGTTGTCCTTGTCCAGTTCACCAGGCTCACTTGATAAAAAAACCACTAAGTACAACTTAGGTGGTAACATTCTGGCTCTAGCTGTGGGACGTGTGCTCGATCTGGTCTTTAAGGAAAGGAGAGGATATGAGAACACCAGAATCTCTGGTTTATATACCCTGTAAAAACATCTCAACTTGACAAAAAAACCTTAGTAGCACAAGCTTTACATAAAAAACCAAATGAACCATTAAGCTGATTTATTTAAACAAAATAAATGTAACTAACTAATGAAAACAAAAGTGTTTGATTATAGCTAAGTAAAAAACAAAAAATGCGGAAAGTAAGTGCTCTTTTTCAAGGAGCTTATTTTCCTACTCTAAGCATGATATAAAAAGGGTTAAGTGTAATCAGAAATCCAATGTAACCATCTAAGAATTTTATTAACATAAAAAAAAATTCCTTGTCTTTGGTTACCGGCCAAAGTAAGGATACTTTATTCAGAAAATGCAAACTTGCATGATGATCCAGAAGGGGCGGGATGGATGGGAAATCATAGGCATGAATAATGTCGTCAAACTTCCTCCCAAACTGGTAAGTGCTTGCATAGGCTGCTTCTATCCATGACTGGACAGGGTTGATGTACAAATTGGAATGATGAGGCAGATTGACTACACCGTCATACTGATCATCAAGGATTACTGGATGATAATTGACTGTATAAGCCCCAAGCGGCTCCAAGTAATGAGGAAACTCTATATGTGAAGATGATAGTTGAGATTGATATTCTAATAAATGCATCACATCTGTCTTTTCACAACACTGCCTCTCCATGTCTTCATTATTGATGCCTTTGTGTGGCTCTGCATGATATGACATTGAATGATCATACGGATAAACTGCATGCACCTTTTTCATATCAAAGTTTCCCAAGGCCACATGGTCCATGCTCTCTCCTTTAGATATGCCATGGATAGAAAAATCAACAAAACCATCAAAAGTTTCTGGTTCATTATTTTCCTCTTTATTCATGTCACAAACTGGATTTTCCATGAATGTCCAGGACTCCTCATCAACATCTTTATCGAGGATAAGGGAGTCTTCATCACTTGTATCATGCTCCAAGCTATACTTTTCCTCATTTTCATACTCATCTTCTTCAGAGAAAAGGTCACAAGGTAGTAAACCTTCCAGACTGTCATCATTATATGGAGAACACATAGGATTCCCATCATGTATATTATAGTTTTCATCATAAGTTTCACTATAAGATTCTACAATGGTTTCATCCTCAGGTTTGTACTGTTTAGATGGTAACAAAGGGTAGGCCTGGCCTACCATGTATATATGATCAGGCTCGCTTGAATTTGTTTCCTGATTACTGACCTCGGGAAGTCCATGTTCCATGACTTGATTTGCAACATAACAAGTGCTTTCTTGATGGAATTGTTCACAGGGTCTACACCATGGAATTACTTCTTCTATCATGTTAGCTGAGTCTAACATGTTTGGAATCCTAGGCTCTTGTTGAGGAAACTTCTTTTGATACATCTCATTCTGCCTAGGCTGAAAGTTCCTAGGTCCATTATTTCTTTCCATTGTGATTATTCTATTGTGCACAAGATTCAATTGTGTAGACTGATCTGTCATAAGTTGGTTTTGACTAGTAACCAAGTCTTTTATCGTGTCTGTTACCTTTTCCATGGGATCTTTAGAGGATTTCTTTTCTTCTGATTCAAAGGATTTTCCCTTTTCTTTGTTGTATGAAGTGTTTCCCCTAGTGTAACCTAGAATGTTGGATTTGCCTGAAGACTGCATATTCTTTTCTATTTTCTCGGCCAATTCCTGAGCAGTTTTTAGATCGGCCCGCTCTTTGTCCCTTAACTGGTACCTCAAATCACCAGTGAAAGCTTCGATGTAATATATGAGGATGGAGACATCCCTTGGCTTGATTTCTCTAGGGAGGTTCACAACCACACGCTTGAACTTAGTATTAAATTCATCAATGGTTTCATTCTCCATCTTCTTTATGTTATGGAGGGCAGCAAGCAGATGTCTTGGTTCCTTTTTCCCCTCCCATTTCTTCTTAAAACCCTCTAGGAATTCACTAAGAGTTTTATATGAATCATCATCTAGGTCGAAGTACCATTCTTCATCATCATCTTCCAAGGATAAAGCAAAGAGCATCATTTTGACATCATCATGGTCATGGGCAGCATCATTGCAATAACTGGCCAGGTGCTTTTCAAAATTTCGAAGGTGAGACTTGGTAGTGATGGCATTATTTCCCTGAAATATGGGGAGCTTCATGATAGCATCATTCAGAATGTCATGAGGACTACCTGCTATCTGAGAAAAGTCAAGGGGTTTGTAAAATTCCGTCATTTCTTGAGATTAGTGAACATGACTCTCTACAAATATGTGATGGATATCTGAGAGGGATTGATCTCCTAAATATTCAAGGTTTCTATGAGAAGTATGCCTATTCAATATTTCCCTAATAAACCTTTCGGGATCAGGGAGATGATTGAATAATTGTCGGCGGTTTCTTCGGGTAGAAATTCTTTAAGGGATGTTAGACAGTCGAGTCGCCAGATGGATCGAGTTTTAATTTTTATGTTTTTTAAAGACTAGATCAATCAAAAGTTTTTATCTTTTTAGTTTTTTAGAAAAAATTTAAGCTAAGTCCTACTCGGGAATAAAAATATTTATCCCCGGCAGCGGCGCCAAAAAATGTTTCTGCCTTTCACCTGGGTCACGTGGAAGAAATCTTCAAGCCACTCGGTGTGTCCTTGGGGGCAAGTCTCGAGTCAAGGATGTCACCTTGTTCTTGAATCCTCCGTTTAGGCTCAACTCCTAACGAAGCCAAGGGGTGTAGACCCTATTAAGTTACTAAGGATAATTACTTAGTGTTGTGATGTTAAACTGAATGAGTTACTTAGGAGTTTGCAATTTAACTGTAGATGATCAAAGATGACAAGATACAAAGGATGAACACACGAAAGCACAATGCCGAGACACAATATATATATAAAACAAGAAAATAACCAGTGCCTTAGAATGGAGTCAAAAAATAGAAACAATGTACTCGCATGTGCTTGGAGTGAATGTTTTAAGTTAAATTTGAAGTGTGAGTTGATTAAAATTAGGCGAAGGGGGGACTCCAGATATACTCGAGAGTACTTGGAGTGTGTCCAAAACTAAACCTTCACGGCTAACCGCAAGGAATATGTGCGCTGAAATGGAGTCTCTGGGGCTATTGTTCGTAACGCACCCGTTAGGGTGTGACAGAGATCGACGCCCCGAGGTCACTTTTCAGAAGTTCCCGCTTCCATTGGGTATTTTTCCACCGTAAAGGTTTGATCTAGGTGTTGGATTTTCACTTGATGGTTTGTTAGTTGGGGAGAGTGAGTCCTAATTATACTAGTCACCCAAGTGTTTTTGATACAGCTTGACTGATCGGATGAACCGTAGCCAAGTGCAGAGCATACACACTGGAGTCTTCTCAATTTTAGTAAGTTTTAAACTGGGTGTTCTTGTTTAAAAGAAAACCCTCCAGGAACTTCTTTTGATCCAAGTGGATCTCAATCGGGGAATCAAGGAGGGGTTAATTTTAAAATAGCTGAAAAAAAAATGATAGGAGAAAGAAAACAGATACACAATTCTATTTTCCTAATTAGTCCTACCACGAATCTCTTTCCCCTTTCGGGTCAATCTAGAAATTGTGGGGTAAGTATTACGATTACTTTGAAATATAAAATATGGAATATGTGATTGATACTGAAATAAATTATACTATCCTGCAGATTATATCAATACTAGTTTGAAAATAAATGAGCAAAAAGCAACAAAAAGGACACCGACGCAAATCCCCCCAGGGGGGATGGGGAATGGGCTCGAAAGAGCCTATTCAAAAACTAATTTTATTAACAGCGGTTATAATATCAGAGAACTGATATAATTCCTCTTGATCCTTATACGGATTGAAATCAAGAACTCATAAGGTGCAAAAATCAAAGGTTTTAGTCAAATGGGAGACCGCTGGGGGGATTTGAACGCTCCTGAGGACACTTCTGAACAGCAGCTTCCTTTATTTTCTGTTACACATGCTAAAAAACAGTGAGCATGTTAGAATAACATATTCCCAAAATCACTTTAATATTACCTTTGGATCAGCCTACTTTAACTCAAAAAAGATGAACTTAAAACTAGCTAAACAGGTGAAAAAGGAACCAAGGAAAGCAAGCTTTCCTTGGGATCTTGGCTTGCTATTTGTGCAGCCAATGAAATATGCATTGATTGCTGGATTTATCTTTTATAACAGTAAAAAGAAATCTAATGCATGCAAGCTACAAGTTTTCTTTAAATTTCCATGCAAAAAGGACGATTTCCCTAAAGCTAGATCTAGTATGCTTATGAAACTTTTTAACTACAATATCTAGACTATGGGCTTTGATAAGATATATCTATGTTGGAATTACTTTTAAGATGATATATATAAGCAAAATCAAAGCTATGAACAAAGTAACCGGGTAAAATGTTGATTTTGAGGGAGGAAGATGAGGAGAGAAATGTTGGTTTCCTTGAAGATCCACAGTGGAGCTTTCAGGTGGAATGTCAAGGGACTATGCCTTTGGAAGGTTTTGAAGAGAGTGAAGAAGCAAACTAGATCAGCATCCTCTCCAATGTAGGAACCTGCAGCTCAGTTGAAATCAAAGAACTTGCCAAGAAACTTGTGAGATCCGATTAGTACATACACAGAGATTCAAGATAACATGCATATAAGCTTATAGGACATGATGAATCTAGATCTCTAAACATGCATCAAAGGAAAGAGATGGTCAATAAACTTATTGAAAAGCACATTTCCTATCAAGATTATAATAAGCTTATTATCAATATTAAGAATGAATATACAAGCAATTAGAAAAAATTGAACACAGATACAGGTTACCTCAGTAAAATAATGGCAATAATCATCCACACATGCAATGGCACAACACCGTCTTGCCTCCAAAGCTTTTATTTATTTCAAATGAAGAATAACAACAGTACAATAGCAGCAGCACCTCAATCCCAGTTCTAACTCTCGGAAGAGGAGGCTTATGCTTGGATATATACAAAAACAAGGAGATCCAGCCCAGGGGGGGCACAAATCCCAAGGAGATAGACCAAATATGCTGATGGAGAGTCCATCAATGCCTGATCTGTGTCTAACTAAGCTAGATTTGAGTCTCATTGAGTGCAATTGTCAATCGGAGAGATGATCTGACTTCCACCTCAACCTTTTGACTGAAGCATTTACCAAAACTCATCCAGATGAGCCAAAAGGTGTTGAGGAGAGAGGGAGGGCGAAATTCTACATAAAGAATGCTGAAGATCAACTCTAGATCTGATTTGATCACCTCCTTCAGTTAAGGATTTTTCAGATCCAGTCAATCTGCTTTAGATTTGATTGATTTCAATCAAATCGGCTGAGAATCCTCTGATCTATGATTTTGGATTTGCTCCATTATTCATCAATTTATTAATTAAAATAATCAATAATTGATTTTTGTGGCTTTCTGACCTGAGTAGTGGAAAATCACTCAAAACTAGGAAATAGTGGGTCCATGGGTTTACATGGTGCTCTTAGCTTGAAAATGAGCACCTACATGACTGAAACTGATTAATTGGCCCACTTTTATTACAAAATAATTTTTTCCAATTAAACTATTAAAAAATAGCCTAAGTTTTGGAAAAATTAAATTTTTAATAAAAAACACTGAAAAAACTAAAAAATTGAAAAATTGAAAAAACCTAGGGGGACTTAGACATGTTCATATGACTCGACCATGATGTCTAGCATGCTTATACATTGACACATAGACTCTAATAACCTCAATAGGCCTAAATGCCAAGCTGACCACCCCAACTTTGGAGCTATGGAGTGAAAAACTCAGAAATTATCAGTCGTTTATTCAACAACCAATAATAACCAAGGGAAAAAACACCTTGGGCTGATCGGATTGACAAAAAAATTCTAAGAGACCGAGTCTTTTATAGACACTATCATGTTAGAACATTTATTAAAATTCCCCCATGGGGTATGAACATGTGATATAGTATAACAAAGCTTCCCAGAAGCAAGACTAAAGGTTCTCTGAAGTCCGAACAAGTTATCCTTGTCCAGTTCACCAGGCTCACTTGATAAAAAAAACACTAAGTACAACTTAGGTGGTAACAGGATCCACCCGTTTTAGGATTTTAAAATTGAGGAAAATGGGCGTAGGATTAAATCCACTTATTTGTGCATGGGTCACAAGATCATTAATACAATGTCTCTGAGTGTAACCATGTGTTCAGTTGCTACCTCAAGGTGATCACATGGATTCAGGATCATCCCTTATTTGAATTGAGCCTTGCTCACTTGTGAAAATATCGTCGCTTTTGACCAATGGTTTCAATCCCTTTGGGAAAGATTTAACTAATAGGCATTACAAATTTTTAATTAACAAATTTTAAAATATAGTTTAATTTTTATAGAGGAAATTAACTAATCCACAAAATGATTGGGCATGTGGAAGCAAGTTCACTTGTCTTGAAAGTTATAGGTATATTATTTAACAAAAATATTTAATAACATATAACACAACAGAGTGTAGACAATTTGATGACAAATTGAAACATTAAATGCTAGTTGAATACACTTCACATAGGTTTCAATACCAAGGTATTCAATAAGTTTTATAGAGGCTCCATTGTAATTTGATCCAGGTATGATAATGCATTGGATTGGGAAGTTCACTCTACACCAACAAAACAATAACCACAAAGAGATGTGTATCTGAGTCCATGGAATTCATTTAAAGGTTTGACAAGAAGAAGTTTTATTGTGTTTCAAAAACTAACATAGCTTATTAATGTCCTCCCACTTCTACTTAAAAGCTAGTTTGTGTCCCTTTAGATTTAGCTATTTTATTTTTTAGTTGGAACTTCTAGTTTCTTGACCTTAAGGTAGTTTAGAGACCAAGGGATGAGCTATTGTTTTTCTCAGAGGTGAGAGAGCAAGGAACCAAGGCTCAATGGAATAGATGATCTATAGAAACCCCCATATAATCCAATATAATCCATTATTATGATGAGGTAATGAGAATTGATCTAATACCCTTTGTATTACCCCTATACTTTTGAAGCCAAAAGTGTAACAATGTATCCGTTCCTAGAAAGGATCTTAAGGCCAATGCCCCACCAATAAATATTATAAGTATGATTTTGAATTCCTAAGTTGTATTTTGAATTTGTAGACTTATGAGACTGAAGGGATTGATACAACTAAACGATAGGGGCATGAATCCACCAGGGAAGAGGTTGGATGACTAGGGAACCAATATTTTGATGATGGACGTCATCTTGGGGATGCTGACACTTAAATAAAAGGGAATCATGATGTTCACTATATTGGCACTTAAGTTTATAAGTGTCGTTAATAGTTAGTCCTAGATAGGAGTGCCACAAAAAATACTACTCACCGCAAGCAATTAACAAGCTCCTATAACCTATCTCTTAATGTAAGGTTAATTACCATAAAGTGCTATTAAATAAAGTTAAGTGATCAATCTAGATATCATTGACATCTTAGTCTCGACAAGGGGTACCAAAACATTGTGTTAAAGGCTCCTAAATGAGAATTAACTAGATATAATTACTAGATTATTAACGAATATACTATTAAGTATTTTATAATTTATGGCACATAATGTCATTAATAATTACCTTAAGTAATTTTAAATACTTATGAAAAGCAAACGATGAAATTTGTATTATATACAAATGCATAGGACAAGTAAATAAATTAATTACTTTGTAGTGAATAAATATATATTATGGTAAATATAAATTGAATAAAAAAATTTATTATCGCCTTCAAAATATAAAAAGGCTATGTGCTTTAAGACCCTAAAACAAGGACATGCTTGAAAGTCTTTAAGGGTTAGACTCCAAAAATCCTAAACATCTCTTAAAAAAATTTCAAAAATAAACAACTCATTACATATTTTGTTCTTTTAGATAATGTAGCCTGTTTGCTTGCATTGTGGAAGAAACACACTAAGGGAGCCCGGTGTTGATGCGAAAGCTTAGCACAGATGAAGAAGAGCTTGGAGTTCATAAGAGAATGACATATAATTCAAGGGGGATGATCGTTCTAGGTTGAAGGTTGGACTGGAGAGAGAGCGACGCATAGGGATTGCGTGGCTCTAACATTGAGCCTCCAACTATTGTTATATTTTGTGAACCATTATTAATATATATTAGATGAATTTGATCTGCGTTTTTTCCTTATTTAAGTATAAATGCTTCTTTTGAGACTTATATAATTTACTTCAATCTTTTTTCTTTTAAATCCATTACTTCTAGTGACTTTACTTATCGTTACTTATGTTAGTGGCTTTACATGTATCAATCATCTATCTTTAGAGTGTTTATGCAAATTTAGAATCCAAGGATGGATGGTATGGAATTTTTAATATTAGAAAATTGAATTATTACATTGATAAGCGTTAATATCTTAGAATATTGAGACTAGGATGACACAAGTGTATTGTCGAGAATGATTCTATGATAGTCATTCGAAATTCAAAATAAGTAATTATAAGAAAAAAATTATAAAAAATAACTAGTAACTGATTTTATGATAGTCGTTCGAAATTCAAAATGAGCAATTATAAGAAAAAAATTATAAAAAATAACTAGTAACTGATGAATGGATAATTGATAGTTGATGCATGGATAACTCATAGCCAATGAATGACTAAACAACAGTTCATGGAAGATAACTAGAAGAATGTGAGATAGAAAAAAGAATAGAAAAAATAATTGATGGTTGATAAATGGATAACTTGTTGTTGATGCATGAATGCATGGATAAAGTATAGTTTGAGGTGGACTGGTAGGTGACACATGGACAACATATAATTTCGTCATGCTTAACTTACGATCTCGTGGTATATTCACATTCACCAACCACAAAATAAGTGGTTGTGCTAGTTATAAATACTTATTATTGAAGTTGAGTATAATAAACAGATGGTCAGATGACATGCAAGTAAATGTTTCAATATTTCAAATTCGCTCCTTTTTCTACAATAGAAAGTGTGACTGTAAAATCAATGAAATTGATTGCAACACCATGTGTAATATTGGTCGAAACCTGTAATAAATAAAGAGAAAAAATACATAAATGAAGCCAAGTGGACTAGTGAACTAGTCATTGACAAGATAAAGTTGTTTTATATTTCAAAACATTATATTGTCAAAGTCCAAAGATATTTACCACTTGGTGGCTCTTATTCGTTTATGCATAGTATTGCCAAAAAGAAAAGAGGACGCAACCTTTTAAAGGATGCACCTTGAGATTCCAAAAATAGTAGTTTTGATTGTGAGCTTGTGTTATGGAAGAAATAGAGCAAGGGCATAACCCTAGCTACAAATATTGGACGTGCACTCTTGGATGAGCTGTATCCTTGAGGGCGAAACATATGTTCTCTTATTTCGGATGCTTGACGGTAGAAGGTGTAAAAGAAAACAAAGAAGTAGACAAAAGGACTATGGGTAGATTGAATGCCTTCTCATTATTAGACCGAGTATAAATAGGAAATACATAATAAAAATACTATGGGTGAATACCATAGGTTAGAAAATACCATGGGCCACCTAGCTCACTAACTAACTACAGGTGAGATTACACTCTTCAACACACCCCCTTAATCTCAATTGGTAGTACATCTTCAACAATGTCTATGCCTAAGTGCGCTCTCGGATATACAAATGCGGATGTTCCCAATGGTTTGGCGAACATGTCAGCCAACTGGTCCTTAGATCCACAAAACATTAAATAAATTTGTCCATCATTAACTAACTCATGAATGAAATGGTAGCGAGTGTCAATGTGTTTTATTTTTCTGTGAAATACATTATGTTTAGACAAATGTATTGCAGAGCTATTATCACATAAAATAGAAGTGGGATCCTTTTTAGTGTGTCCCATATCCTTTAAAATTCTTCTTAGCCATAATACATGGCAATATGTTGTGGTGGCTTCTACATATTATGCTTCTGCAGAAGACATGCTGACAATGGGATGTTTATGAGATGCCCAAGAGATTAGATTTGTTCCCAAATGGAAAGCATAACCAGATGTTCTTTTCTTATCATCAAGACTACTTGCAAAATCACTATCAATGTACCTTATGAGAGTACTATTTGGTGTATGAGTGTACCAGAGTCCATATCCAAGTGTGCCTGCAATAGTATCTCATAATTCTTTTTCCAAATTTCTAGTGAGAGTCTTTATGAGACTCCATAAATATGGAAATAAGATTGACAACATACATCAAATCAGGCCTAGTTGCATTCAAGTACATTAAACTGCCTACCATTTTTTATAGAGTGTACTATTTACTGCTGGTTCATCATCATTCTTGGTTAACTTGGTGCCAAGAACTATGGGGGTTTCTACTGGTTTACATTTATCCATTCTGAATATGTGCAAAACATCAGTAACATACTTATGCTGGCAGATAAAAATACCTTTATCAGTTAGAGTAACTTACAGACCAAGGAAGTACTTCATCAGTCCTAGATCAGTAATTTCAAATTCCTTTTTCATGACTGTCCTGAAATCTTCAAGAATCAAATTACCAGTGTAAATCATGTCATCAACATAAAGAAAACCATCAATAATTTACCTTGCTTTGTTTTGACATACAGAGTGGGATCATTGTTGCTTTTGTTGAAACCACTGTTGATGAGGTAGGAGTCAATCCTACTGTACCAAGATCGTGGATCTTGCTTTATACCATACATGGCCTTTTTAAGCTTATACACTTTATATTGATGACCTTTGACAGTATAACCAGGTGGCTGGTCTACATAAACTTCTTCTTCAAGAATTCCATTAAGAAAGGCAGATCTCACATCCATGTGATACACAAACCATTGATTTTGTGGTGCAATGGCAAGTACAACTCTAATGGTATCCATCCTTGCTACAAGAGAAAAGGATTCATCATAATCTACACCATACTTATGTGCATATCCTTTGGCAACCAACCTTGCCTTGTGATTTTCAAGTTCTCCTTTTTCATTCAGTTTGGTCTTGTAGACCCATTTGACTCCAATACTGGTTTTGTCTACACAGATGTCAACAAGATCATAAGTTTGGTTTTTCTCTATTGCATCAATCTCTTCATTTAGTGGATTTTACCCACTATGCATCCTTCACTGCTTCATTAAAGATATGGGATGATAGGAGAATAGAGCATACTGAAGTTGCTCATCAAGAACTGGAGTCTATTCATATAACTGTCTCAAGATTCTGGTTTTCTAGTGCTGTGGTAGAATCTTTGTTGCTTCTTGTTGTTGTTGTACTTCCAATCTTGGAAGTTTGATAGGTAGATATGGAAGATTTGAACATTCTTTGTAATAACCCAAAATTTCGTAAAAATTTAAAATTTTTTAAGTAACATAAAATGTCTAGAGTTGCAGCTAAGTAACTGCTAACAGTTAGCGGAAAATGAAACAGTTTATAAAAGATCATGGGATTGTTTCAATCAAAGAATCTGTAACTAATGGATGTAGTCTTAAACACCTTTGTTAGTACTATTAATGACTTAACAACTTTAATTTTATCATAGTTAGAAAAGGACTTGCATTAAGCTACTGCTAGATATACTGATGATTTACTTTTGTCAAGTGGGTAAGAATTCTTGTTTGAGATCGAGGCTTACTTAGCATTTTGTTAACTCAATTGGACTGCTGGTTCCTTATAGGTTTAGTAGGTAAGCATAAGATTAGTAGGTGTTATTTTAAATTAGGTTGACAAAATTACTTTCCTAGCATGTTAAGATGCTACTTTAAGAGAAGGTTAAATAAGCTGCTTGTCTACAGGAAGGTAAAGTCAATTCTTTTTCCATTGTTATAAATTCAAATGTTGTATTTATAGCTAACACCATATTAAATTTTTATCAACCTAAACAAGGGTTTAAATTGGCTGGAACAAGTACTAACCAAAGTTCCTTCAATCGTTTAAAGACTTAACACACTGCTTATCATCTTATGTTTACAACAAAGGTTATTTATAAATTTCCAGAAAGAGAAAAATAGAGCTCATGGTTTTGGGGCTTAAGTTCACTTCGAACTATTTAGTGATCTCACATCTATACTCACTTCAATATTCAAAATATGTCCTTCTTTTAAAGCATGGACAAGTTCCTATGTTTTCCAATTATAAATTTAACAATGAGTTATTAGAATCTTTAAGAGAAATTCTCCATTATTGTTAGTCTTCAGTTTCTTGATCACTTCCTTCGTCAAAATAGTATAAAGGTTATGTTTGTGAAAGTTTAAGGCTTTTCCCTTTTAATATAGTTATAAGCTATATTATAACCATCTCTTAACTCAATACTATTTCTAAAATTACACCATATATTTGACTTGTTTTAAAGCATGAAGATTTTCTATAATAACAAATAGCATCCAAGTTGTAACCATATTTTTCAAGTTATACCTATAGTATTTAAGTTATACAATAGTATTTTGAGTTATAACAATTGTCTTTAAGTTATAACCTAAGGTAGAATTACCTACCAAACAAAACTACTAATATGAAATCGAAATGATGGCAAATTATAAGTTGTAAAGTTTAAACCTATACTTTGCTAAATTTCAAAGCATAATATATATCGTTGGCATAATGCATATCATTAGCAATCATATGTTACATAGTTTTGGAATGATTGTTGGTTTGATAATTCGAAATTGTTGATTGCAGTGTTGACTATAGGTTTCAACCCACACTTGATTGAAATTATTGGAAGGCACATGGAATTTTTGCATCCACTCAACTGTTGACTTAAAACCTCAAAACCCTTATTCATTTGGATTGCAAACTATGGGTTCCTCCTTGTGATAGTTGAGATGAAGGCTCGCGGGCATGAGAGGCCTGTAACTACCTTCAAACCTTTGGCATTTTGCCTGCAATACAATGCTGTGACTATTGGGAGAAGTTGTTGATGGTTGGGCCTTCTTTGAGTGTTGAAAGTTACAACGCGAGTGTGGTTGTTGGCTTTTTATTGTGGCCTTTAGAATGTACTTGTCTCAATCCTGCAACTGTTCACATATAGCTTCTGCATTGGTATAATTGATTCGGTTTTCTTGCTTTCTCCTTCACAGAGGTGACCTCATGTCTCCTTCTTCTCAGCATGGTGCCAAACGCGACTTGGTGTGGCCATTACTCCTCAGCTTCGGCTCCCTTTTACTGTAGGTAAAGACTTACCCTAACTCAGTTTTAAAATTTGTTTTCTTAATAGTTTTTTTTTATAAATTTTAATGCAAACAAGTATTAAAAAGGATTTGGTTTGGAACTTTCAGGCTCCTACTACCGGCTCCAATACTGTAGGTGGAAACGAGCTCACACTTTAGTCCTTTCCTAGGCATCCAACTGGTAAGCCGCGGTTCCATCAAGGGTTCTTCCTACATGCGGTTGTGGTTGTTGGAAGTGGTTCCTGTGGTTGAAAAGCATGGCCTCGATTCTCTTGTTAGTTATGTTTCAAGGATTGTTTATTACTTGTCAATGTTTTTAGAAACCCTTAAAAGGGCAATTTGTGTAGGATGAAGAAGGCTCTGGAAGCCGTGAAGTAAAATGGTTTTTATCTTTTGTTTTCAGCCTTGTGGCTTGAACAATGTAATTGCTTGTTTTTTTAAAATGATAGAGCTCATCTCTGAC
>LPNX010761311.1:10810-68751 GCA_001517045.1 Pseudotsuga menziesii | reverse complement strand
TATATATATACATATATATATACAGACTTCTACGTTTGGTGTCTATATGTCTCAAATGGAAAATGTATTTATATGAGTTTATGTTTCTTTTACAGTTTATTTACAATGAACCACATTTGATTTTCATGTCATGAATGGGAAATATGCCAGTCTAGGATGTAATTTTCCAATGAGTTGGCAACTGCATTATCTTTCCTAGGGATATGCCTATAGGTAATAGCTTCAAATGACCTCTCTAATAAACATAACCTCTGGAAGAGATGGAGAAGCACATGATTCCTAATGGTATAGGAAAATCACTAGTTGTGAGTCCATCAAGACTACCAAGTTACGAACATCTTGGGAGGCATCTTCAGTCAGAAGACCTATGACTGCTCGATACTCTGTGATATTGTTGGTAGCGGGACCAATACAAACCACTCCTGAACTGACCAAATCGTAAGCTAGAGAATAGAGAACCCAAGCATCTAAGGCAAGATTCAAGGTGTGGCGGTAAGCACCATCAGCAAAGCCGTTGAAATCCATCTGCTCCGCATGACTAAAACATGGTATAAACAGATACAGACACTAAACTCAAAACCATATTGAAAATACTTAAGCACACTAAAAGTAAAGTAATATACATATATACAAGGTACTATACAAGAAATATCTAGGCATAGTACCTCTTCAGGTACAGCCCATTGCGAGGTTTTCCTAAGGGGATTCCATCATAGTCCATGAGCTCGTAGGCCCCTTTCTCTAAAAATTTGGAAATGACGAAAGGACCGTACCACATGGATTCAAACTTTCCTTTCCCTAGTTTGTCATATCTCTGATCATAGGTCAAAAATAGGTCACCTTCATTAAAGGAATGAGGTTGGATAGACTTGTCATACTGTGCCTTGACGCATTTCTTGTGTGCCTCATTAGCTAATGCAGCATCTCTTCTAGTTTCATTAAGGTTGTTCAAGTAGAGAAATGTTTCTTCCTCTGTGGAAGTGTCTGGGAGAAGTTCGATGGCAAGTTTCAAGGGTGGAATCTGACATTGAATTGGCAATACAACTTTTAATCGATAGACAAGCTGGAAGGGTGTAAAACCAGTAGTTGTTTTTACTGAAGTCCTGTAAGGCCAAAGAGCGGAGAAAAGAATATGGTGCCAGTTGGATTTATGGTCTCCAACCATCCGATGCAACATTTTTTTCAAAACTTTGTTAATGGACTCAACTTGACCATTAGCTTGCAGATAATAGGACGTTGAGTTTTCATGACGAAAACCTAGCTTGGCACTTAATTCCTCCATCATTTGATTATGGAAATGTGATCCGTGATATGTAACTATGGATTGCGGGATTCCGAATCTTGCTATCACATGATTGAATAGGAAGAGAGCGGTATTCTTACCATCCTCTGCATATGTAGGCATAGCCTCAACCCATTTTGTAAAATAATCAATGGCTATGATGATGTAACCATGCCCCCCAGCTGAGGTAGGCTTGCAATGAATGTAATCGATCCCCCATTTTGAAAAGCGGCCAATCTCAATGACTGGGTGTAACGGAGCAGGGTGGGTGCACTTTTTTGGACATAAATGTTGACAGGATGGGAATTTCTTAACAGCCTCGTGACAATCTTTAAATATTAAAGGCCTAAAATAGCTAGTGCAAACGATTTTATGGGCTGTAGCCATCCCAGATAGATGACTGCCACATGCTCTAGAGTGGAAATCATTAAAAACTTGTTCAGCTTCCTCGTGGGTAAGGCATCACCGGAGAATGGAATCGATACCACATCTATACAAAGTGTCATTCAAGATGAGGTAATATTTTGCATGGTGACAGATACAACGGCGATCGTCACAGGATAGAGTGGAATGAAATCTTTGTGTCTGGAGGTAAATGAGAAAATATCCATACCATGGGTTAGTAGTGCTTATCAGGAACAAGAATTCATCCGGGAATGAATCACTGGGCTCAGATTCCGTCGAAGCATAGGGAAGATCACACAGGAGCTCAGCAAAGACCAAGGATTTCTTTGACGTAGCTTTGGAAAATTACAGATCAAACTCTTGTAGGATGACTATCCATCGTGAGTACTTGCCCCTGAGCACCTGACAAGTCAGGATGTAATACATAGGGTTCTAGTCTGCCAATACGGTGGTCACTAGATTTGTTGTCAGGAACATTGCACATTCTGTGGATAGTAGTTGTTCCTCTGGTCTGAATGGTTCAGATCCAAAACAAATGGGTGAACGACAAAGGATGAAGACCTTCCCTGAATGTTGTAAAAATCTGGAATAATACTTTGATGATGAAACTATGTACCTCCAGAACATGTCAAACAAACAAGAACATCAAAGCTACCAGAACATTATTCACAAATCCATACTAGTGACTAAGGAATCCAGTAACATATACATGCGAGATTAGTACAACAGATATGTGGGACGGAAATCATCTTTGCATTAAGAAATGAATGAAGAAGCTTACAACCATTGCCTTAGTGTTGACAAACTCCTCCACAAGACAAACAACTCATCCCTGATAGCTCCAACTTGCTCTCTTGTGCTCTCCAATGGATTGGGCTAGATAGTCAATTCAACAACATAACATTACCATTTAGTTCTCTCCCTCAACTATGGATATGAGCTTGTATTTATAGGGATCAATGGATAGAGATAGTTGAGAGAATTATGAGTGAGGTGGCCATAAGATCCTACCAAGAGGGATATCAAGTCCAACCAATCCAGATTGAGAGGGATAAGGGAGGACACGAGGCTCATGTTCTAGAAACCTTGAGAATCCTGTTTTTTCCAATTTTACCAAGGGCACCGCTTATGTTCCCTTATTACTGAGCGATTTAGATGAGAACTGCTTCAATAACAAAGCATATACGTGGTGGAACCAATTTTCTACAATAGGACTCAGATGGTGTTGAACAAGGTACCACTTATCAGCTAAAGGGAAAGCAGAGTGCTAGGTTTTTTCATGTAGAATTGATATCTAGAGCATGTTTTCCACTCCAAGTTTGGGATTTAGGGAAAACATAGGTTTTAAGGATCTCATCACATGTTGGTGATAGGATTTGGGTATAACAATCTCTGATTTGTCCATGAGGGAATAAATCCATGTTTTATTGCTAAAATCATCAATAAAGGTTAGAAAATAAAAACTACCTCCTATGGATTGGGTTTGCATGGATCCACAAAGGTTTGTATGAACTAAATCAAGATGTTCTTTGGATCGAGATGTGGAATTGGGGAAGTTGTCACTTTGATGTTTACCAGTGATACAATCCTCACAGGTGCTAGATTGTTGATGAATAACTGATAACCCTTTCACTATTGACTTTTTATGGAGGAGATTGAGACTCTTAAAAGGAATATGATAGAATATACATTTCCATAACTAGGATTCATCTAGAATGGAAATTGTACATGCTATAGACTGTGGAAGGTTGGCACTCCTAAGACTGAGAGGAAATATTCTATTCTTGGTCATTTCAACTTTGACTATGAGCCTCTTACTGGGGGGTTTATCATAGATTGCACAATATGTATCATAAAAATGAATGTCATACTAGTTATGAAGTAATTGACCTTATCATAAAAATGAATGTCATAAAAACCATTGATATATTTCAATGATCAACCTTATTCATCGATCTCGATTCTATTCCCATCGATTCTAATGCCAAGTAGTATATTCATATCTAATCAGCTCACTAACCCGATTCGGTCAGCAAGCAAATCGTCTGATATGTCATCCACATTGTCCGACGTATCTCAAACAATTTACAATTTCATTTATTTCATAGCCAAGCAAAACATTAATAGGATTTCTAACTGAATCCTTAAGGACCATCATATTTGTGTCCCCACTGGATCAACGATGGAATTCAAATATGATGAAGTAGATTTCATAAAAATTCTGCGCACATCAAAATTTTTCCAAACCGCGAAACTCCACCCAGCGGAATCATTGTGCGCCTTCGATTTAATTTGACGAATGATCTAGACTGTTGATCTCGATCTCATATCCCAATGATCATCTTCAATTTTTCAATCTTGACCCTTCTTTATCTTCTGTGTATTTTATCTAGCGAAATCTTCCTTTAGCCATTGATACTCTCCACCTCTAATCTCCACCATACAATCTCTAGTTGTATGTGCAATTGGTTTCGGCTTAATACAGGTACTAATTCTAATTTCAAAATCCCTTTTCAACTGTTGATCTATCCAAGATGAATATCTTTAACACAATGACTAAATTGATCAGTGGAATGATCAATTCCTTTCTGCAATGCTCTACACACAGACAATTTCGATCTTCTATACTTATATCATATTTCGAAATACACAGATACATATAGAAAGATTGAAATTTAATAATTTTGGTGATTGAAATGAATGTATAAATAATTAAAATACTTGCAGAGTAAACTTTGTTCTTCATTCAACTTAACTAGAGGTACATTTTCTCACAGATAGTCTCTTCACTCTCCACTCCACACTTTGTATTCACTCATATACTCATTCCTCTATCTTTTACATTTAATGGTAATCCATGTAATGGATCCTTTATATTTTATTGATTTCATCCTACTACCATGTCTATTGGTTATTCCTTTTTCATTCGTGAACACCTTTGACATCAATGACAACTATATTCTCAACTACTCCCCAAAAGGAAAAGTCTTCATTTCATGTTAGAATCAGAAAGAGTACTCCATTAAGTTAGAATCTTTTAATCAGGTACAAAGTATATTTTCATGGTGATTGTTATTCTTGGAATCATTTTGGGCATAAATCCGTAAAATATAGAGATGATCAAGTTAGAGATGGAAATGGTTACATGGCTTTATATAATGTTCAATGTTACAAGTGCCATAACTATGGTGACATAACAAGAAATTGTGGTAGTATAATGGATCACAATGATGAGTGCTTCAAATGTCACAACTATGGACATATTGCACAAAATTGTGGCATGATATGGTATCCTAGGCCAAGAATCACAAAAGTATGGAAAATAAAATCTGAATTACAAAGCAAGAAAGATGAGGAAAATCTTGAACTCGAAGTCAATCCAGCAAATGAAAGAAGAATGCCAAACGAAGAAGGCTATGTTATTGCATGCCTATTTTAGACTGATCACATTGATCAATTGAGATAGTCTTGAGATATGAAAGAGGTGCTAAAAAATAGAGCATAGTCGAAATATTATCCAGAATAAAAGAAAGAATGAATTGAAATCTGAAAAAGAAGGAAAAGGGCACCAGACCAACAAACACAACATATTAGATATTATCAATGAGGAGGGTCAAATATGAGCGATATTGAGGCATATGGAAGGCCAAGAGTCAAGTGATTCAGACACACATTAAGGAAAACACCAAAAATATTTGGATTTATGCACACATCCTGATGTACATGGGTTTAGGGTCAAAAGTCGCGTATACACACGAGTATGGGTTTAAAAGTTGTGTACAACAATAAACAATTGTTTTTTAGGGATGAAATTGGAAACATCAAAGTACAATATTAGTCCATGGGGTATAAAGAGTCTGTAGAGGGACATGGAAGGCCATAAACATGTGATCAACCATGTGTGGTAAAATCAACTATAATAGATGCCCCCTAATGTGTGAGGTCAGAGGGGTAACATGATGGCTGAAATACATTATAAAATAAATTCCAGAAGTGGAGTGATGAAGAACCAGGTGGAAGAACTAGCCATCCACCAATATAGTACAATAATCAATCTCTACATATGACTATAAATAAATATAGGAGTCCCAGATACATAAGAGTACAATGTCCATGAATAGGCATGATATACAAAATGTGACATGTGTAGTCATCTCCACATACAATATATAATAGACATAATCTCCATGATTAAGATATACAATAGATCAATATCTCCATAGACACTGAAGATATACAAAGGATCAATATCTCCATAATCGCTGAAGTTATCTAACATAAAATAGAATCAAATTACAAGAGCTGAAATCTCATGAACACTGGAACGATCAAGGAGGTAGCATATGTGGAATGCCACCAAACTGGAAAGTCTTCTATAGAAACTGCTACAAGTATATGTCCTACTATGCGAATAAAGGTGTCGAGGTTGAACATAGTAGTCCATTGTCTGATTACCGGTCATTAATGTATACCGTTAACAAACACGAGATCACCCACCGTTAATGAAAATGGGATTCAAGGCACTAGAATTCAATCGAACAAGTGTGAATGGATGTGTTGAGGTTCAACACTTGGAAGAATCTATCGATCAGGGGACATTGATGTATTCCCAAAATTATTGATGGCAAGAGAACCTACCACTGATAACTATAAGTCTCAAGGCACTCAAATGACTCTAGAATCCTATCCCAGAATAAATGATTTGAAGTCGATGGGATGGAATTTGTTGGAAGGAGGGAATTAAGGCACCCCCCATCAACCAAAACGAGGTACTCAGCAATGCGGTATAATGTGGAAGAACTCAAGCAATATGTGCTCGAACCAGTAATAGTACCGGGAATGGCCGACATGCAAAGTCAAGACAATTGAGGGATGGAAGACTCAGGATTCAAATTCCTTTGAATAAGAGCATAAAGGAAAATGGTGATTGAAGGTAGGAAGCATAGACTCGATATGAAAACTGGGACATCTATGTGACATAGGAGGCATCAACAGAGGTTCCATAGGGACTGGATGCTTAACTAGTCAGTGGAGATAAAATCAGAAAAACAAGTAAAACTCCTAAAGTCAAAATAATAACCCAACCAACAGATGTGATATACAGTTCTCTGTTCGAAGGCGACACGACTCGACTGCTGCCAAAGATAACATTTTTCTTGTCCGGTTTTTTGGTTTTTTAGTTTTTTGAATTTTTTGGACTTTTTCAAATATTTTGAAAAGCTTGAAAAAGAATAAAAGTGCTTTATAGTTACAAATATAGGAGGAGATGAGTGTTAGGGGACAAACAAACTAGTTCCAAGCAGCAGAACATACCTATGCTCAATGCAAGGAAACATGTACAGGATAACGACACTCGAGGGAAAGTCCCCTCTTGATAAAAAAAAGAATGGGGAATCAAGTTGCAAAAGATATGTAAAAAGGATTTGCTTGGCTAGACATGAGACAAGCTCGGGCTATATGGCTGATAATCAAAGTTAGGGAAGTTGACATAAGGCTCAATAAGGCAATCCAAACTCATGATAATTCAATTACAACTTGACATATACAAGGGAGTCCCGTGGGAATGGCCAGCATAAAGTTCAAGAGGAGTATGAAGCTCTTGGTCAAAGTCATGGCGAGACTAAAAGGAATCCCACAATCTAAAGGAGAAATATCGGCATGGGCACCAAATGCAATACAAGATCTAACTAGGGTACCCATGTATGGGAAAGCTCTACCATTCACATAGCGCCACTTCTAACAGTAGCATGAAGGTTCCATGACATCATGGAATGGGTTCGTATCTAAGGTTAAGATGAAATGGTCACAAGGTCATGCAAAATGTAGGCGGATGTGAAATCCTAACCTATATTCAAATTCAGACATAATACCTGTGATAGGAACAAACAGGTCGAAAACTTAGAGAGAGTGTACAAAAACGGGACCCTACATGAAAACCATATTAGTACAAAACAAGACAAAATAGTCAATAAAGAATCCAAACTATAGGTTATGGGGAGGAATTATCATGACAACTGCACCCCAAGTAAACAATGTGGTGAACAATGGGACATAAAAAGGAAAGTAAGGTTTCATGCATCCACTACCACCCCAGTGAGGGTGACCACCATTGTAAAGACCGAGAGAAGGGAGTCAACATCCTCCACAAATGGAGTAGAGGGAAGAATGTGACCACTACCAAATCTATGAACACGGTAAGGGGTTGTGATGCCCCCAAGTCCAACACCAGGGTCCGTACTAGGACCAAGGACAGGTGACAAGATACTAAGAAATCCGAAAATAAAAGGATCCAAACTCAAGAAAGTATAAATATAGTCAAGTAACCATGATCCCAAAGGTCAACTAGCACACAAAGAGAACACTCCAAGAAAATTTATAACCAAAATTAAAGCAAGCCAAGGGGAGGATAAGTGAGCTCCTAAATGCAACAGGTATTTCTGGCCTAGGAGAGGCCAGAGAATCCCATACACTACAAGTGGAGATGTGTAACCAATTATAGTTTCCCTCAGCTTTAACGCGTAAAGAGACTATGCTGTTTGACCCCTACCTGGCCAGGATACCTACAGAATAACCTCTGCAAATACCCCCTTGATAACCTAGCTAAGGAAACTAAGGCCACCTCAATATAACCAATGCTCAGGAGGACAGTTGTAGGTGGGATCGACCGTATGGGTAGGGTAGCAAAGCCCGAAACTCAAAAAGAGCCCCCATATATGAATACGATCCTAGAAATATCTCTGGTGCTCACAAGAAGTAACCAGGGGTCATCCCAATCACAATTGCATGCACTACCTCATGCCTAACTCCCATGTAAGAGGAGATCCTAGGAAACACTAATTATACCAAGGGTTTCAAACTCTCTACTGGATAGACATCTAATTGTTTGTGTTTAGTAGTCTTGGAGAATTGACTCACAATGAACTATTCCAAGACCCTTAAATCTATTCAATGTTGATGCACCCTAGAAAAAAAAAATACTGTAATCATTTTATTAAGCATTGATTTTAATTGGCTATAATTACTCAAAGGGTAATGGTCATGAAACTAATGAAGTTATGACACAACATGAAGAAAAAGGAACACCTAACAGTCAATGCAAATGCAATGTGTAGAATGAAAAATAGGGTATGCTACTAAGTGAAGTGCAAAATTTTTCCTCCAAATGTAAGTGCAATCATTCCTATAGGAAATCCTAAAAAAAAATCATCTAAGCAATCCAATGCAAGTACCTCCTCAAATCCATATCTAAGATGCAACTAAGAGTGCAACTATTTTGCATTTTTCAATATAAAAGAATGAAAAATGCAATAAAAGTCATTTAAAACTCTTAGTCTCTGCAGCAAGTATAAAACACAAGCCCAGTAAGACACTGGGACAAAAATATTAATACACTAATGGCAAAACAAAAATATAAATGACTAAAACTACTTTCAAAGTAAAAACAATGAAAAAGCGGTCTCTGGTCACAAAGGAAGCAGTCAACAGACAGTATTGGTACCCAAGAGGACCCGACCACACCCACAACCCAGCCAACAAATTCCCACATCAAAATCCACCACAAAAGTGAGGATGTACATGACTGTGTGTGGAAGACTAGCGTATGTACGCGGCTATATAGGCAGAAATCGCGTGTATACGCAGCTGTGTAGGACAAACCCACATATACTGAGAAAAAAATGGTAAAAAACAAATCCAAGGTCAAACCACTCAAGGGGAATTTCTATGAATGAAAAATCTATAAAATGCGACATAGAAATGGGGAGAAACAGAGAGCAAGTCAATCCCATTGTGCCGCCAACCCCAAAGAAAAATAAGGAACCTCCCTAGTATGGTTTCCAATTTTGTTACGGAGAGAAACGTCCTATGTCTTGGGGTGTACCACAATAGACATATAAACATAGAAATCAATCCCTTCCCAATATACAAGAGAAACCAAACATATAACACTAAAGGATCTCAAATCATACCCTATTCCAGATGGTTGAAGTAGATCCCCGTTGAGCTTTTTCCAATCCCGCTTGTGTTAGCAATTTGCTCTCAACAATAGCAAAAAATACAAGCATGCTATATAATATGGTGTTATATATACTCTAACATATATAATCAACAATGTATAAGCAATTAAACATATCCATGGATTCAATATTCATTTAAATGCACATTATTTGACAAGAAAAGATATTTCTATTAATCAAATCAGATATTACAGAAGTGACAACCTCTGTTGGCACATATGTGAGCCAGAGAAATCGAGTCCTCCACCTGGGCCTCCACCACCTCAATCCTCCATCTCTAGATAGAAAGCTCACAAGAAAAGGAAAGCTTGGGAATAACAAAAAGTGCTCCAAAGGGATAAAGGGATGCAGACTCAAGTATATGCAAGCTATGGCAACAATGGACTATAGTTTTGTGCTCTTCAATTCCTCCCTTTAAATGTATCCAAGGGGTTCCTTATATAGCACTCCAAAAGGGGTAATGGAGGGTCAAATTCGAGTGATATCAAGGCATATGGAAGGACAAGAGTCAAGTGGTTCAGACACACATTAAGGAAAACTCCAAAAATATTTGGATTTATGCACACATCCCGATGTACACAGGTTTAAGGTCAAAATTCGCATATACACGCGAGTATGGGTTTAAAAGTCATGTATAGCAATAAATAGGTGTTTTTCAGGGATGAAATTGGAAACATCAAAGTACAATATTATCTCATGGGGTCTAAAGAGTCTGTAGAGGGATAGGGAAGGCCATAAACATGTAATCAACCACATGTGGTAAAATCAGCTATAACAAACACAAGAGAGAATTGTTGACAAGAAAAAAGACTGACTAAGAAATTCACACAAACAGGGGGAGCTGAGTCTATTTAGGGGTAGCAGTCAAGACTAAGTAAACCTCCAGCAAAATAAGATAATTGTTCTTGAAAAACATGAGTATTTTAAAAATCCTAACAGCATGCGGCAAGGAGATGCAACTACATGATTGAAAGTCCAAATACATTGCATGGGTAAAGAAATCTTGAGAAGCACATTTTACAAAGGCCATGACAAAATCTAATTATATCCCAAACAAAAATTGTAGAACATTCATTACAACAACTATAAAAGTGTTTGAAAAAATGAAAAGTTCCATACTAAAAATAGACATTTAATGCACCATCCCTTTTTGTCTTGAGATTTTCTCTTTTTGGTTTATACTTTGACCATTTGTGTCCAAATCCAATTCCTATGTTCCTAAATAGATCAATATATATCTGTTTCCTTTTTGATACTTTATGGAGTAGAAATTTTTTGACCATCTATTATAGGATGAGATTGACACAAAAACACGCATGGTTTGGCCATTTATTTTTTGTTTGGTTTCTTCAAAGTATGGTCCTTTGATCTTACTTGAATTATGTTTTTATTTATGTTTTGAATATTGACTCCGTGTTGCTATCTATAATCTCTATGAGATATTGTTGTCAGAGGACCTGTTTATATAAAATTTGATGCATTATGTGCATTTTTCTCTATAAGATTGTCTCTGGTAGTAATATTATTCTATGGTGGTTATTTTCTGAATATTATCTTGTGGTGCATACAACATGAGAATGATGAGCTTCAAATATCTCATGGTACACCAGTTTTTACTGCACCATAATGCTGTTTAGGTGAAATATCTTAGTTTTTTCTGATTGTCTTCAACACTGAAAGGTGACAACACTAACCAAGGCCATTCAAATATGCATCTACTTCAAATGGTGGGGATAACATAGGTGTAAAATTTCTATCTATATTTATTTTTTGTTTTGTTTTAGGATTTCCTACTCTAGTTCTTCCAAATTAGTAACTACTAGATCTAGGAAAAATTTAGGAAAACAAACCTAGATTTAATTCTGAAAATTGACATCACAAGAGTTATTTTCAAACCTAGATTTAATTCATATTATAACTTAATATTCTATCACATAGAAATGAATTTGATCTGTTTATACACCGGTCTTGACACTCTACCTGCTAATCATAGTATAATGAACGAAAGAAATAAGCATTTAGAATTGTTGAAATACTGAGAGGGGGGTGAATCAATATTTGTACAATAATAAATATTTAATTAAAAGCAAGTTGTTGATCACCAATCACAACATATCATCAATGTGTATGAAAATAACAAGCTACATAGTACACAATAATTTTTGATGTGGAAACCCAAGTCCTAGGGGTAAAACCACATAATCATTTTTAATAATAGTTTTCCAGAAATAATTGGAAGGAGGAAACAACCCCCTTATTACAATGAATTCGATTTTATAGCTACAACTAGAAGGAGGCTACAAACTCTTGATTTACATGCTACAACTTGAAGGAAGCTACAACAACCTAGTTCTTCGGATTCAACTATTATACTGAAATCTCATCACCATCATGTTATGAGATAGGTATTCCCTTGTCTGCTTCAATCCTTCAAATTTTTCCCTAGAGAAATGAAGGTTCAAATTATCCCCTTGCAATTTTTCCCTATGTTGAGCTAGTAATGCTCCCCTTCCATTGACAAAAAGAGTTACCCAAGTCAGCATCACTCCTGATACATGAGCAAGAAGTGGTGCCACCATTCCTTCCCTCACCGCAGGAAGTGTTACCCCCTTATCACCGCCTGTTTTCTTCATTCGAGGAGCGGTGCTCAAGTTTTCAAGGAAAAACGAGAAACTTCGAGAGGATTATTGAAGTTGACCTCTGTGGAGCATCATATCTATGGTTTAGGACAAGCTGGAGCTCGAGATTCCCCCTTTTAGGATCCTATCTCCACCTCACCCATGAGATCCTCAACAATACCTATCCTCCCATGCCTTTAAATACTAGCTCACCCCCCATGGGAAAAAGGAGGAAGAATTGTGTTGCATACCCAAAATCTGTCAAAACCATTCTTGACTCTTTGGAGACAAGGTAAATTTAGGGGAAAGGAGCCATTGGAAGGAACTCTCAACACCAAGGCATGAAGGTTGTAGTATCTCCAATCATTTATTAATAAAAAATGTCTTTTCTTTCCCATATTTACTATATCATGTGTTTATATTGCTTGATTCCTTGGTCACAAGCATAGATCTAGTTGATTATATTGTATGCCATCATGTTTCTCTTGTTGTTTTCCATCTCTTATAGGTTCTTCTACGAGTATAGCGAGGACAACATTAGAGAGAAGTATCATGGAATTTCATTCAATTTATTAACTAGATCTAGGGGAAGTTTAACATTTGGTGCTTGTGTTTTGTTCTAGACCTGAACCATTAGGATCTAGGGAACCAGATCTTATTTTCAGGAGGTGTGTATTTTTGGCTAGCATCAAGCAGAAGGAGGCTACAACCTTCTTTTCTTTCGCCATCCTACCACCCAGATAAGAAAGAGATTGTTGAACCTGTGGACTTGTCAAACAAAAATATGAATATGTTATTGACCTCTGCACTCTTATCATTTCCAAATCATCCCAATATACAAACAATTCATTTCACTTCCATACACTACTCATGTAAATCATTGTACACCTCTTCATACACAATTATTGAACAAGTAATTCTCCTCTACTTTCATTGAACATAAGGCATGCATCGGCATGCATCATCATCATAGGTATGCATCATCGTCATAGGGTATGCATTCTCATCATCAGATATACATCCTCATAATCTAAGTGTGCACCGTGTATACATCATTAACATCAAGTATACATCATAGTGAATAGGATAGCCTCATCACACTGTGATATTCATGCACATCATATTTTATAGGAGTGCATCAACATCATAGAGTGTAAATCATTATCACATGCATTATCATCATAAAGTGTATCATACCATAGCATAAAGGTATGCAACATAATCAGCATAGCCTCCATAATGACTTCAAATATATATACCAATATAGAGGCTCACATACTAATATCAAAGATGAACTCTATCCATGAGAAACATGTGCATAAAAGATCAAAGATGAACTCTATCCACAAGAGAAACATAAAAGCATGAACCATATGTTTTCAAAGATCACAAGATCAAGAAAAAATTAAAAAACCATAATAAACTCTAGATCCTGTCACCACATAGCACTTGTAACAAGCTCTCCAATGAGCCAATAATTTTATAATTATGATTCCATATGAGATAGTTATGCCAATTTTAGTGAAGATTCCCAAACATTTCTCCTCCACAAAGTTTTGCACTTTTCTCCAAGAGTTGTGAAATAACAAAGAGAGACTTGATTGATGAACTAATGAAATATTTTATATTTTATTTATAAATGTTTTGGAGGAAAGTTAGTACCTCAAACTGAGTCTACATGTAATTCAAAATTATAAACAATTAAATTCTCTTTTGTTTGGTCGGATGACCCAAAAAGGTGGGGTACAACAACTTCAAAAGTTCATATCTCTTCAACCATAAGGAGTTAGAAGATGATCTACATATCAACAGAAATGTATTGACGAGGAATATCTCCCTATGATGGTTTTATTTTCAAATTCTTGGTATAATACCATTAAATTCTTCAATGTGTTCAATACTTTAAAGATTCCACACATAAAGGTGCCAAAGACCATGCTACCTTATGCATAAGTTGCAAGGTCAAAGGATTCAATGGACATCATCAAAGGAATGATGGATTCAGTGGTATTCACATCCAAATACTTAATATCAACAAGGAGGATGTATTCACCATATACTCATCATATCAAGGGTATTAAGGAGGGCCCAACACAACCGAAGTGTGGGTGTGCTTAGACTTCTCCTAGGGTACCATGACCTCATTAAAAACACAAATGACAACATAATGGGTCATTTGGACTCTTTGAAGTTCTACACTTCTTAAACCCACCAAGGAATCTTTCTAGGGTAATAGGACATAGGTTGTGGTACTGGGGAATCCAAAGAAACAACTAGGGAACCATAGAAACAACTTAGGGGAAATTAAAAACTCTAAAAGGTGTACATGGATTTTGGCATTGTCCCAAGGGCTCCAAGGGATTAATACTTGGGCTTGGACAAGTTCAAAAGGTCTCCTTTTCCATTTATGGACTTCTAACCTTGAAGGGATTGTCAAGGGGAACTAAGACACACTGACACACAGCTGTTGGAATCAATGACAATTTAGTCAACAATATCCCCCTTTGTCATTGATAAAAACTTCAAATATCCCCATTAGAAAGAGCTTCCCTTGTTCAGAAATGCCCCCCTTTAAGCATCCTTCCTCTCCCTTCCTTGTTCAAATTTTTCTCCCCCTTTGGAGTCAATGGAAAACGGTACTCCTTGTAGTATTACTGCTCCCCTTGTCATGCTGGTGTGTTTTTAAAGATGGATCAATTCAATTAGGAGATAATATGACTCCCATTTTTCCTTGAAGGTACTCAAAAGTCTCCCTTGGGAGAGGCTTCGTAAAGATGCCTGCAATCTGTTCTTTTGCCCAATATATTCCAACTTGATATTCTTTTTTTTGTGACTTGTTCCTGAGGAAAGTGAAACTTGATAGGAATGTGCTTGGTCTTAGAGTACATGAATGGATTCATGGAGATACTGATGGAAATCGTATTGTCACATAGAATTGGAATTGGCTCATCACATGTCATGTGTATGTCTTGCACTGATTTCTTTATTGAAATAATATGAGTACAACAAGATGTTGCTTCTATATATTCTACTTCGGTGGTTGATAAGGACAATGAAGACTTCTTTTTTCTCGACCAATATACTAGACAACTTCCTAGAAATAATGTTGTTCCACTGGTTCTTCTTCTGTCATCAACACATCCTTCCCAATCCGTGTTTGAATAAGCTATCAATGTTAGCTCATTTCAGGATACCAAAGTCCAAAGTCCATAGACTCTTTGAGATATCTGAGGATCATTTTAACTACTATATTTTTTGTTGGAGCATCTTGGAATCTTGCAACTTGTCCAACGACCTACATCACATATGGCCTTGAGGATGTTACATATACAAGACTACCAATCATTGATTTATAGAGCCTTGGATCAACTTATTTAGATTCATGTTCCTTGCTAAGTTTACAATCGATGATCATAGGAGTACTCATAGGTTTACAATCTTCCATCTGGAATTTCTTTAACATTTCCTTGATGTATTTCGTCTTGGAAATAAAAATTTCTTCTTTTTGTTGAGATATATGAAGACCCAATAATAAGGTTGATTCATCGAGCAATGACATTTCAAACTCTCTTTGCATGTCCTTAACAATTTTTTTACTCATTGAATCATCATCACTTCCAAATATGATGTCATCAACATATACTTCAATTATGAGTATGATGTTGTCATCCTATTTGATGTACAAATTGCTATCTGTAATTTACCTCTTAAATTTTTTTTGTTGCAAGTACTTGTCCAATATGGAGTACCAAGCTCTAGGAGTTTCCTTTAGCCCATATAAATCCCTTTTGAGTATGCATACATAGTCCTTGTTTTCTGAAAGTTGAAATCCTTCTGTTTGTTTGATGTAAACTTCTTCTTCTGATTCCCCATTTAGAAAAGATGATTTTACATCCATTTGATACACTTTGATGTATTTGGATAAAGCATAAGCATATATAATTATTATAGATTCCATTCTGTCTACTGGTGCAAATGTTTCTTCAAAGTCTATCCCTTTGATATAAGCATAGCCTTTACAAACCAATCAAGCCTTATTTTTTATCACCTGTCCATTTTCATTCATTTTGTTTCTGAAAGCCCTCTATGTGTCGATCACATTCTTGTTGCTTGGTGTAGGAACAAGTTCCCATGTTTCATTCTTATCAATTTGATCTAATTAGTCTTCCATTTCTTTGACCCACTACTCATCTGTAATGGCCTCTACAAAAGTTCCTGGTTTAGTTGTAGACAATAAAGAGAAGTGTACCTGCTCATCTCTTTCGGATAGTTTTCTTCTAATTCCTATTCCAACATCCCTATCACCAATAATTTCATCTAATGGATGATTCTTTTGGCACATGTTTTTAGGTATATGTTGATCCTTCTTTTCTTCTTATTCCACAATTGGTTGATTCTGTTATTCATATTCCCAAATTTGTTCTTCATCTAGTTGTTCTTCCATTTTAATTTTCTTCATTTCTTTCTGATTGAAAACTTCCTCTTCTTCATCGTCTGATTCTTCCAAGTCATCTCTGGATGATGTTAGTCTTCCATCATCTATTTTCATGTTGATTCTTTCGATCACCTTGTCTAATCTCAAATTGTTGCATTTGTAACCTTTTCTCTTGGATGAATAGCCAATGAATATGCCCTCATCTACTCGAGAGTCAAATTTTCCAATTTCTTATCTTCTCTTTTGATGTAGCACTTTATTCCAAAGATTATGAAGTGCCATACATTTGCTTCTCTTCCTGTCCATAGATCATAGGGATTTTTATCATTTTATATTCTAATTAATTATATGTTCAAGATATGTACTGTTGTATGAACTACATGTCTCCAAAATTTGTCATGCAACTTGGATTCATTTAACATGGTTCAATCTATCTCCATTACTGATCTATTCTTTATTTCAACAACTCCATTTTGCTGAGGTGTTCTGGATACTAAAAATTGTCTCCTTATTCCATTGTATTCACAGTACTTGTTGAATTCATTTGAAGTGAATTCTCCACCATTTCCAGAACTGGGGCACTTGACTGGTGATCCTATTTCATTCTCGGCCATTTCTTTGAATGTTTTTAAACATAGAAAAGCTTCTAACTTCTGATTGAGAAGACATACCCATGTCATCCCTGTGTAGTCATCAATAAGTAGCATGGAATATTTTTCACCATTCATCCATTTTCTCTTAGTTGGTCCACATAGGTCAATGTGAAAGAGCTCCAAAGTCTTTGTAGAAGAATGCTCTTTTGTCTTGAAATGTACTCTTATTTTTTTTCCATTTTGACGTTGTTCACATATAGAGTTGGAAGGATTTGTAACTTTCGACATATTTTGAACTACTTGGTTTTTGTATATTTTGACCAAATTGTCAAAATGTATAGGGCCCATTCTTCTATGTCAAATCCAACTTTCATATTCTTTTCCCAAGTGACATTTCTTAGACTCAATCTTATTTAACATGTATATGTTGTTGGGATTCCTAGTAGATGTGGCTACTAAATTTTATGATCCTTGCTTCCTTATTCTACATCCTTTTGAGTTGAATATGAGTTCATTTCCTTAATCACACATTTGACTGACACTTAGAAAATTATACTTCTTGTTTTCTATAAGAAAGATGTTTTCATCCAAGGAGTAAATACTTCCAAGATTTATTTTTCCCTTCCCCAATACTTTTGTTGAATTGTTATTCCCAAAAGATGCATATCCGTTATGTTTTTCAATATTGATAAAAGCAATAGTTTTCCAGAAATAACTAGAAGGAGGAAATAACCCCTTTATTATAATGACTTCAATTTTCTAGCTACAACTAGAAGGATGCTACAACCTAAATGAAGATACAACTCCCTAGTTCTCCGACTTCAACCATAAGGAGGATAAAACATCATTTGCTTTCTTCGTCTGACCACCTAGATAAAAAAGAGATTGTTGAACCTGTGAACTTGTCCAAACCAAACTATGAATAAGTTACTGATAAACTATACACTCTGATAACTTCCAAATCATTCATGTATAGCAACAAGTCATTTCACTGCCATACACTACTCATGTACATCATACGGTACACCTCATCATAAATATTTACTGAACAAGTAATTATTCTCTTCTTTCATTGAGCATAAGGCATGCATCGTCATGCATCATCATCATAGGTATGCATCATCATCACAAGGTATGAATCCTCATCATCAAATATACATCATCATCTCATTGTTCACCATNACATGTGCCATCACAAGAGGAACCCAAAAACATGAACCATACCTTTTTGAATATCACAAGATGAAAATGAAACAAAATAAAAATAAAATCTATATCATGTCGCCACGTAACACTTGTAACAATATTTCCAATGAGCCGTTAATTTTGAAATTCTGATTCCGTATGAGAAAGTTATGCCAAATTTAGTGAAGATGCCCAAAAATTTATCCTCCACAAAGTTTCGCACTTTTCTCCAAGAGTTGCGAAATACCAAAGAGATACTTGATTGATGAACAAATGAAATTTTTGATATTCTATTTATATATGTTGTGGAGGAAATTTAGTACCTCAAGCTGAGCCAACATGCAATTCAAAATTAAAAATAATTAAGTTCTCTTTTGTCACTTGGTTGGCTTACCCAAAAAGGTGGGGTACACCAACTTCAAAAATTCATATCTGTTCAACCGTAAGGAGTTAGAAGATGTTCCACATATAAACGAAAATGGATTAATGATGAATATCTAAATCATAGTTCATAGGAGAGCATCATCACACTATGGTATGCATGTACATCATATTGTATATGAGTGCATCAACATCATAGAGTGTAAATCATTATCACATGCATTATCATCATAAAATGTATCATATCATAATACTCATAGCCTCCATAATGAATTCAAATATATATAACAATATAGAGGCTCACATACTAATATCAAAGATGAACTCTATCCATGAGAGACATGTGCCATCACAAGAGGAACCCAAAAACATGAAACATACCTTTTTGAATATCACAAGATGAAAATGAAACAAAATAAAAATAAAATCTATATCATGTCACCACGTAACCCTTGTAACAATCTTTCCAATGAGCCGTTAATTTTGAAATTCTGATTCCGTATGAGAAAGTTATGCCAAATTTAGTGAAGATGCCCAAAAATTTCTCCTCCACAAAGTTTCGCACTTTTCTCCAAGAGTTGCGAAATACCAAAGAGATACTTGATTGATGAAAAAATGAAATTTTTGATATTCTATTTATATATGTTGTGGAGGAAATTTAGTACCTCAAACTGAGCCAACATGCAATTCAAAATTCAAAATAATTAAGTTCTCTTTTGTTTGGTTGGCTTACTCAAAAAGGTGGGGTACACCAACTTCAAAAATTCATATCTGTTCAACCGTAAGGAGTTAGAAGATGTTCCACATATAAACGGAAATGGATTAATGATGAATATCTCCCTATGATGGTTTTGTTTTCAAATTTTTTGGTATAATACCCTTAAATACATCAATTTGTTCAAGACTTCAAATATTCCACACATCAAGGTGACAAAGACCATGTTACATTATGCATAAGTTCCAATGTCAAAGGATTCAATGGTCCTCGCATATACATACGTAAGATCCACAAGGAGGAGGTCTCCACCATATACTCATCATATCAAGGGTATCAAGGACCCCAACACAACCAAGGTGTGGGGGTTCCTAGACTTCTCATAGGGTACCATGACCTCATTAAAAACAAAAATGACAACATAATGGGTCATTTGGACTCTTTGAAGTTATACACTTCTTCAACCCACCAAGGAATCTTTCTATGATGCTAGGGAACATTTTGTGGTGCTGGGGAATCCAAAGAAACAATTGGGGAACAATAGAAATAACTTAGGGGAACTTAAATGCTCTAAAGGGTGTACATGGATTTTGGCATTGTACCAAGGGCTCCAAGGGCTTTAGAATTGGTTTTTTAGAAATCCAAAAGGTCTCCTTTGATATTGATGGACTTATAACCCTGAAGGGATCCTCAAGGGGTACCAAGACACAGTGACACACACCTGTTGGCATCAATGAAAATTTAGTCAACATGAATAACTGTTCNATCAATGAAAATTTAGTCAACATGAATAACTCTTCAGAAAAAAAAAAGTATAGTGTGATTACCATTTCCAAACTAGGGTACTCTTGTAGGATCCATTCCAAAAATCATATCNTTACCATTTCCAAACTAGGCTCCTCTTGTAGGATCCATTCCAAAAATCATATCGAAAAAAACCAACGAATCCCTTTTACAATTTGAGATTAATCATGACCAAAAAATGTGAACTTAGAAATAGAGTTGGGATATCAAAACTTACAAATGGACCTTATCTAGGATTTACCAATAGACATGGGCCAAGCCATGATTTATTTAGGTAAATTCATTTTTCAAAAGTATTTGGAAGATGAAATCATGATTGGTATGGATAAATACTTCATTTACTATTTCAGCTCCAACCAGTCCATTTCTCTAGTGAGATGGGATCATTGGCCAGGATAACAGGCACATTTCGATTATATGGCATATAAATATTGGCCTCCTGGATTCTATAAAGGATATTTCTGTTTTAGAAGTGCTTGAATCTTTTCCAAATCAGATGCAATGAAAACGATTAGATTTAGTGCCATAACACACCTACAAGTATATCCAATCCACAAACATGAACTGGCATTTTCATTTGTAAGACTTTCATTTCTTTTATCGTGGATGTTTTTCAAAAGATAACTATAAATATCAATCATGACTCTACCAAGGGAGGGGGTTGATAGAAGGAGTCCTCCAAAATACTAAACAAGTCCAACAACCTATATATTCAACGTCCACCTCACCTCAACAAACATATCAATTCTACCACTCATATATCACATGTTGTTACTTACGTTAATTTACAATTTTTAGGAGATGGATTGTTTGGATTCTTCCCACCCCAGGAGTCTTATGCCGAGGGAGATAAAAATTTCAATGCACTAATGATTTATTTCCAGTCTTATTAGAGAAGTGGTCCAACTGATGGAGAGAGCCCATAGATCGAACCTTGACACCGAGGCGAAAAGATTGAGCCTCTACGAAAGAAAAATCTAAATTGGTTTCTTTTTCCAAGATAGTATACAATTCTCAAAATACATATTCAACGTAAATAAGAGCACATAGGTTCCTCAACATCTATTATAATAATCAAAACCCATTCACATACCTTGGATATAATATTTAAGCATTTTGGTTAAATTCCTAGGTCCTACACTAGCTAGTTGGCATCCACTTGCACCACTAGGTCAAAAATTGCTAAAACTTCCTCTAGGAGCGCCTTTGAAATATTATGTATAATATTCTAAAAAACCATCATACTTACCAGTTTAGTAAGTATGCATTCCTTCCTTATCCAAAATTAGACTTCTTTTCAACAACTTTTAAGACAAAAGGTAAAACTAGTCTTAAGGCAACTGCGTTATTTTTTGTACAACTCATCCTCCATCTTTTTCTATTTCAAACGCATGCCAGTTTATCCAATTTCCTTCACTTATCATATGATACACTTTATTCATCCCCTTCATGACCTTCTTTACATATTTGGAAAGTGTTTTATGCACCTAGGGGGGGTTTGACTTTTTAGTAAGCCTGCTTTTGTGTTGATTGAACTTTCCTCCTTACGCATTCGAATCTCTAATGTAATTATATATTTGGACAACATAAGAATTCAAGAGGTTTTCTAATTTAAGCTTATTCAATATAAGTTTGTGTTATGGACCATATACAATCTCCAATTTGAGTGAATGTATCCATGTTTTACAAGCAATTTTGTGAGTTCAATTGATCTAAGATTGGGGTTAATTTCGACATGGTATATATATTTCACATAATTTAGGATTAATATGGGGTGGTATAATAATAAAAACCCATTCCAATACTTAGGATATAATATTTAATAATTTTGGTTAAATTCCTAGGTCCTACACTAGCTAGTTGCCATCCACTTGCCCCATTTGGTCAAAAATTGCTAAAAATTCCTCCAGGAGCGCCTTTGAAAGATTCTGGATAAGATTATTAAAACCCACCAGACTTCCTAGTTTAGTAAGTGCGCATTCCTTTTTATCCGGAATTAGACTTCTTTTCAACAACTTTTAAGGAAAAAGGTAAAGCTAGTCTTAAGGAAGCTACCTTATTTTTTGTAGAACTCATCCTCCATATTTTTCTCTTCCAAAAGCCTGATTTTATCCACTTCCCATCAATTATAAGTTGATATACTTCATTCAGCCAATTCATGACCTTCTTGATAGATTTGTAAAGTGTTTTATGCACCTATGGGGGATTTTGACTTTTTAGTAAGTATTCTTTTGTGGCGATTCAACTTGCCTTCTTAGGAATTTTAATCTCTGATGTAATTATATATTTGGACAGCCAATGAATTCATGAGTTTTTATGAGATAAACATATTCAATAGAAGCTTTTTTTATGCCTCACATACAATCTCCAATTTGAGTGAATCTATGCATGTTTCACAAGCAATTTTGTGAGTTCAATTGATCTAAGCTTGGGATTAATTTCCACAATATCAAATTCCCATGCTTGCAAAGAAGAAAGACCCTTAGAAAGGTTTTCTCATGTATCTCCAAAATTGTACATCATAATGGATATTGATTTGCAAAGCATATGGATGAGCAAGTCTTACTTTTCAAGAAGAAACATTCCTAGTAAAAGTGTCAAATTAAAGCATTGATAGACCAAATATAATAGACAAAAATCCCATTCTCAGAGGGACTCTACACTAGATTAAAAATAGTTATGTTAGGCAGTGGTGCCTCTTGCATGAGAATAAAGATCGAATGAATGAGAATCAAAGTAATTGACAATGGTACTTACTTTCTAGTTAATGAACATGGAACTATAATAACTAATGAATGCACGCATGTTGTGATGGCTAAGATACATTTTTTATGCATTAATATCTTGGTTCTTGGTTTATCATATTTCTCTACAATAAAAAGGATGGATTCATTCGTTGAGCAAGGATACTGGAATGGATTGCTTGGTTTTCCCTTGAGGAATGATCCCATGACACAAAAGGATTCCATCTGCTTACTTGTCCTTGGAGAGTTCTCCTTGCCTAAAACAGACAATAGATGGGGTTGTACTATAGACCCAAGTCTATGCATATTTCACTTTATTAGATCCATCGGGCATTTATATAACGAAAATACTATAAGAATGTGAAAATATGGTGCTTACCTCCAAAAATAGCAACATAACTTGTGAAAGAATACCAATAAATTTGGATTTTATTACTACAACCTAAAATTAAATCCTATTATAGAAACCCAAAACACAAACAATTTATGGTTGAAATGGGAAAAAAAATATTATTTCGTATTGTAGAGACAAGCATGTGAACCATTCTATCTATCTTTTCCATCTTGCAATGACAACACCATTCTTAGACATCAATATCCTTCCGAAAGATACATCCAAATAGACACCTTCTTCCTCAACTTACAAACCCTAAGGATGACAATCATAATATCCTAGAATAGATGGTAAAAGACCCTAAGATCATTTGATAGAGCGTGAATATAGAATTGAAACCCACACATTATATTTAGAATGTTTATAAAACATCAATGTTGAAATGAAGCCACACATCTCATTTAGAATGTGGGATATTTAAAACAAAAATATAAAAGATCCCACCCACTCCCGCCAATCCACTAAATGCTCCAAAATTAACCCCAAAGCAATTTACAAACCCCACTAATATCTTTTTTTTAGAACGATTTGTAAGAGAGATATTACAAAAACTACTTTTATAGGAATATCTCATGGAAAAAGATATAGTTAATAGAAACTAATGGATTGGATTTAAAATGTATATGGTGCAAGAAAAATATTATAGGAAATATTGTCTCCTCAAATGTCTTTTTGTCCCCAAAAAAATGGTTAAGTTTGATTTTTTTTTTTGTAGGGCATGTTATAGGAAAAACCATGCCTAGTGCATTTAAACTTTGGAATATGTTTATTAAAGTCATATTTATAAGTACAAAATTTAATGGTTAAAAATACTATAAAACTTTGACGTGAAATGATTTCCTAAAATGTCTCCCATCCCCTAACACTTTAAAAATTTATTTGAAACATGGTTCCATCAATCTATAGCAAGGTTAAAAGCATGAAAAAGAGATAAAAATGGTGATGATAATTGCGCCGAGAGGCGCTCTACAGCCCAGTATGGGGGAGATCTTGTAACATGATGTAACGTTACTAACATGTCGGCAAAAAATAATAGTGAAAGTGAATATTATGGGAGAGATCTTGTAACGTGATGTAATGTTACTAACATGTTGGCAACAAATAATAGTGAAAGTGAATATTGTGGGAGAGATCTTGCAACGTGATGTAACGTCACTAACATGTCGGCAAAAAATAATAGTGAAAGTGAATATTGTGGGAGAGATCTTGTAACGTGATGTAACGTCACTAACATGTCGGAAAAAAATAATAGTGAAAGTGAATATTGTGGGAGAGATCTTGTAACGTGATGTAACGTCACTAACATGTCGGCAAAAAATAATAGTGAAAGTGAATATTGTGGGAGATATCTTGTAACGTGATGTAACGTCACTAACATGTCGGCAAAAAATAATAGTGAAAGTGAATATTGTGGGAGAGATCTTGTAACGTGATGTAACGTCACTAACATGTCGGCAAAAAATAATAGTGAAAGCGAATATTGTGGGAGAGATCTTGTAACGTGATGTAACATTACTAACATGTCGGCAAAAAATAATAGTGAAAGCGAATATTATGGGAGAGATCTTGTAATGTGATGTAACGTTACTAACATGTTGGAAAAAAATGATAGTGAAAGTGAATATTATGGGAGAGATCTTGTAACATGATGTAATGTTACTAACATGTCGGCAAAAAATAATAGGGATAGTAGTAGTGAATATTATGGGAGAGATCTTGTAACCTAATGTAAAATTTGTAATATTGAATAACTAATGTAAAAAGTAGTAAATATTTTGTTGGCCTTATAATTTAAGGTCATAACGTTTCATTTGAAATACACTCCCTATATTAATTGAAATAATACAAACAACCAAAATATTATATAAAAAAAATTAATTATTCTCAAGGAGCTATTAGAGACGAAGAATTTGATCAAGTAGCTATTCCAGACCAGGAATCTGATCAAGCAGCTATTCCAGACCAGGAATCTGATCGCTTAACAAGGTGAACATTGCATAATTTTAATTCTTCATTTCAAGTAACATGAATTTTTTATAGTGAACATTGCATATTTTTTTTTTCAAAAACTCCTCTTTGTTTTGGGTTTTCTGCAAAATCCCAACACCTCCTCCTCCATTGCTTACATTCATTGTTGAATAATTACCGCAAAATATTTCCTCAAAATGACGGTTGAAACTTCTTCGGCTAATCACCATGTTCCAAAGCCGAAAACAAAAACAACTCTGCACTGTAACTTCAAACGATGACTGGAAAAACATATGCAGATGCGGAGTGAGAGCAGATACAGGGAAGACAGGGAAATGACTCAAACTGATACAGAGGAGAGACTTTGTTTCCTTTTGAAACACAAACCTAGATAATTCTAGAGTTTAATCTGCTTCACGAGAATTGACCTTCCCTTCTCAACACAAAAGAAGACAAACTAGATTAAATGTGGGTTCGATTCTGAAAAAGGGAGATTGTCCCTCTATCTACGACCACCAATATATAAAGGAGCTGAATAAAACATTACCAACACAATGTACAGAAAAGAAGAGCGATGGATGGTATTAACTTTACCTGGTGCAAATTGCTCATGTTTTTCTTTGTTTTGGGTTTTCTGCAAAATCCCAACACCTCCTCCTCCATTTCTTACATTCCCCGTTGAATAATTACCACAAAGTATTTCCTTGGAACGATGGCTGAAACTTCTTTGGCCAATCACCATGTTCCAAAGCCAAAAACAAAAACAACTCTGCACTGTAACTTAAAACGATGACTGGAAAAACATATGCAGATGCAGAGTGAGAGCAGATACGGGGAAGGTTAAAGGAAGGTCGTGTGGGACACCGGCTGGTGCCCAACCCTGCCAAAAAAACACACAGCATTTCTTACCCACAAAGAAAAATATAAAAATAAAAAATGGATCCATAGGGCCCTGTGACAACCAGCTATGACTTTCCTGACCAAAGATTCCTGGAACCTGGACGGAATTGGAATGTCTCCTACCACTTCCTGCCTGGGTGGCACGTGGACAGGACGAGGTTCATGTGGCAGGATGGTAACGTGGAAGTGTTTTGGATAAATTCACCCTCGCCTCCTGCCTACCGGGAAGGGTTTCTGGTTTTGGATAAATTCGCCCCCGCCTCCTGCCTGTAATTAATGGTTTCTGTTTACTTTGAGTTGGTGTATGTTAAAGATGTTTACTTCAATAAATGTTTTGTTGATGTTTGATACATGTGTGGTTTCAACTTTCAATCATAGAGTCATTTGAATGAAAAGTTAAGATTCGGTCGTAGACTATATACTTGAATTCAGTTAATAATTATTAAAAAATTTAAAAGTATTTGTTGAATTTGTTTAAAGAATATACAATTTTGATTTTTTTCGTAAACAAAAAAAATCCAAATCATGACTTAGGTTAGTGATTTAGTTTTGATTCTCACCCATATATGGATATGGAGGCAATGAATACTCTACCAGTGATTTAAACCTGATCACTGATCAATTTATCCCGTGCACTTGGTCACTGAGGGTAGCTGACAGGGCTAGCCAGTTGACAGCAACAACTGGCATTGAAATTTTTATAAACACAATCATTGAAAGGGGCACTGTCCTCATTCTTTCATGGTTGAGGGTCCTCCACGATTTATGGGGTAGATTCCCTCTAAAATAATAGTATTACACATAAATAGAGGTTGCTCTATTTCAAAAGCAGTTAGCCACATTGGCTTTGTTGTGCACGCCTTTGTTTTCATAGATATCGTGTCTATTAAGATCAAGATGATCACACGACCATAGATATAGTAATTCCAATGCAATCTTGAATTGTATCAAGAAATAATGGTGGTCAACTAATGAATTATCTCCAATTTGGCTGAGTTCATATTGCTCGCTTCCTTCCTATTATTAATGAGCTCTTCTATGATTCTCATTTCCAAAGAGATCATGCTCACTTTATTTCGAATTATTCCGGGTTTCGCGTGCTCCCACTATTTTTTTCCTTTTCCACAGCTCTAATTGCTTTTGGTAATTACCCATGATCTCTCTCTATATAGTAGCCTTCTTGCACTTGCAATCCATGGCAATCCATTACCTTCTCGCACTTTGTAATCCATTACCGTGATATTTTTGGTTGAGCTGATAAGGAATCCATGGCAATCCGGAAGACTAATTCGTTGTTCTGTGTATTCTTTTTTGTTTTAATCATCCCCGTTCTGCAAGCTTCTCATCATGAGTGGGATGAAGCTACTTAGTCGTCTCTCAAAGCATCCAAATCCAGATCTGTGGCACCCGGTGACCCTTATAGAAAAACGTATCATTTTCAGCCCATCAAACATTGGATGAATGGTATTTTTTAGTTTCTCTTTTTTTTTTCTCTTTCATAACGATTGTTTTGTAAGAATTTTAATCATGGACTTGCGATTTACTGACATTAATGAGTTTAATTGTGCCTCATCGGCGGTGCGACAAATTACTCTCAAGATCCAAATGTTTAGTATTGAAAATGAGTTTCAATCTCTTTATCTATAACAAAATGTTCATAGATCTCGACGGGCATGCTTTAAATAAATTAATTATTACATTTAATATTAAAATTTAACATAAGTTAATATTAAAATTAATATAAATTAATATTTAAATTTAATAGAAATTAATATTAAGTTTAGGTATATATAATATTTTCCATTTTAACAATTTACTCAATCCTTAATACTAATTACGTATATCATGATAATCCTCATAATTATATCTGTGTTTTCAAGTTAACTTATTCCTTACAATGTTGATCAAACTCCAATTTTGTGTCACCGCCCATGACTGGAACCAGCCTAGATCCAAATCCTAGGCTCTATCAAGTGCTAAGAGGGATCAAATCTCCCGAGGTGCAAACCTCTTCTCGGGTATTGCACTAAAGGAGGTTTGCACCTCGGGAGATTTGATCCCTCTCGGCGCTTAATAAAGCCTAGGATTTGGATCTAGGCTGGTGTTTCAACAACCCCACATGGCCATGGGTCCTCTTATATTAAACTCTAAAAAAATACAAAACATATTTATTATGTCTATAAACTTTCATAACATAATAAAAGGCCCTAGGCGTATTTATTATGTCTATAAACTTTCATAACATAATAAAAGGCCCTAATCCTTGATACTATGGATGAATGGAGTGACGAGGCCATGGATTCCATTTCCAGATGCATGTGTATACATATTTTTGTAAAGGATATAGGGCATAAGTTTTGGAATATGGTTGGAATACAAAAGGTTTATAACCGTGAATCGATGGTGGGCCATTTGAATTTTTCTTTATTAAATAAGTGCTTAATTTAAAGATATTTAAATTGTATTTCAAAAGAGTAGAAATAGTGATATGAATGAATGAATAGGTTTTTGATACTTTATTATATTTGGTTGTACATTAATATATTCCTTTACTAAAGAAAGTATTCGGGTACAATTAATAAATTTCCTGAAAAACAAAAATACTTAGATAAAATTAGATAGCCAACGATTATAAGTTGTGTATATACTTTTAACAGAAGTCTTATTTTTATTAGGGCTGGTTTGGATACAATGATAATAGAAGAACGTCCTTATCATTGATAGTCATGGTGGGATATTTGAGATGCACATATATAATATCTATATATTATTTAATCATATTTCATGATAAATATACTAAGGGACATAATGAGATAAAGCTTTTTTTTCATTTAACTTTTTGACTTTAGGATAAACCAAGGGAATGAGTTATGAGGAATGATAGCTGGATACCCGTTTAGCAAAGCAGTTACGTTAGTCGCCCTATAATGCAACGCCCTATATAAATAGAATAGTTATACAATCTAGCATTAAGAAGATATTCTGGCTAGTGAATTTTCAATAAATAACCTGAGTTAAGGCTTAGGCTTTTTGCCCTAAAAAAGAGTAATTTACCCCTTGAAATAGCCTTGGAAAATAATATGTTCTTACCTCACAAAATGTCATTGACTGGACGACCCAGACGGGACCAGGCGAACTAGGCAAACTGGACAAGAAGGAAGGTTGGGCCTAGGGGACCCTGGCTCTAGCCAGCCTACGCTTCAGTAACGCTAACCTGGAAGCGAGGTTATGCGTTGTATCTATTAGAGGTAGGAGGGCGAGGGCGAGGGCGCCAGTGCCTTGGTTAGCGAACGGGCTGCCCAAATTCTTCCTACGGCGAAGCAGCAACAACATAAAACAAAACAAAACAAAACAAAAAGCACACACGGATATGGAGTTAACCAAAGGGAAAGTAAATGAAAAAAGAAATAAAAAGGTTTTTGAAGAGACATTTATGAATGGAGAAAATGTGATTAAATTAAAAATTAGGAAGGTGATTGGTTATAAAGAGAATATATAAAGGGGATTTTGGGAAATAGATTAAGGAAAGGGAAAAGGAAAAGAGGCTCTTTATGAAGAAGGGGATTTTTTTTTCTCGAAATAGAGGTCATTGATGCTTTGAAATGTAGGTAGATAACCAAGGAGGGATTTTTTTACTTTTTAATCTTAGACAAAGTGGCAATCATCGAGGATGGTTGCGGCTTGTAAATTAATGGAGGAAAATAAATTAACAATTTTTGGTGATCATTAGTCAAAATACATGCACTTGCCAAAACTTTGATAAACTTTTGAAAGGGTGAAATGGTGACGATTTTTACCAAATGAAACATGGACGTGATCAGTGTGATGAGATTAAACCAATGGTATAACAATAATTATATGATGATGCTTATAACGAGAAATGACTAATTCCATGGTACAACTCAACATGACATGATACACATTAGATGAAACCTGACAAGTGTGTCGAAGAGGGCATACTGAAGCAAAAATAGTGAAACAATGTATGGACATGACAAACACATTGCCATGGATATGAAAGTACATACATAATGGCCTTGCAACAAATTTTAATAGGTTCTCATTTGGCTATTTATTTTCATATTAGTTATTTGCAATTTTCCTTGGACGAATTGTAATTGGGGACAATTAGACAATAAAAAAAACATTCAAAGTGGTTCCTATTGAAGAAGAAGGAATTATCCATTGTTCGAACAATGGACAATTGAAACTTTGACAATAAAATTTAAATTTTTATAAATTTTAACACTTCCTTTTAAAGGGGTCTATGAATTCATCTACAACATTAAAATTAATGAAATTGTAACAAAATTATTACAATTTCATAAATTTTAACAATGGACATCTTATATAATTCTTAACTTGGATTGTTTAGTCATATTTTGTATCCTATGACTAAACTAGTCATATTGCATATCCCATGACTAAATTAGTGATTTATAGTTGTGATCACTTAAAATTGCTCAAATTTGGTCATATTTCACTTAAAAATACTGTGGTGACCAACGTTTTTTGTGGTTTAGTTATTTATTACACTTAGTGACCAACGATTTTGGTCGCCTAGTCATTTATCACCAATTTTTATAATAATGTCTCGAGAAATTCCCTCCATATATTAGTTGAAAAATGAGGACCATATAACTCACCCTAGGAATGTGCATATTTCTGTGCAGACACTTTTCAGTTCTGTGGATTTTCAATTTTTGACCTATCACTATTTCTAGGAAAACTAGGGCAGCAAATACTTTGCATTTTTGTCCACAGATTTGGGAAAAGGAGTACAGTGGTGAAATTTCCTTAAGGAGGCACATCTTTCTATCCATTCAAATTTTCAAGTCACCACGGTTGAAAAATTAGGGTTTCTCTATCAAACCTTAGGCCTACCAAAAGAAATTTTCCAGAAAGGCATTAAAGAAAACATCCAGTTGAAGCACTCTCATTGGTATGTTCTATTCTATCTATTTTCATTTGAGATCCTCATTTTAATCAAGATGAAAAATAGTACCAAGCTTGAAGAAAATCTTGAAGGAGTTGAGAACTTCTGGGAATGGAAGTATAGAGTGATTCTCATATTAGTAGAGCATGACTTGGTGAACTATGTCAAAGAAGAAATTACAAATCTAGAGGGAGATGAGGACATATTTAATGATAATAAGAACTTAGTCAAACCCAAGGATCATTGCTGACTCTATCTAGGACCATTTGGTTCCACTTTTATCATCCTTGAATACTCGCAAGGAGATGTTCAATGCATTAACCAACTTATACGAAGGAAAGAATATCAATAAGAAGATGACTTTGAGGACTCACCTCAAGGGTGTGAAGATGCAGATGTTAGAAAAAAATCCATCTTACTTCACAAGGGTCTTCGAGATCAAGGAACAACTATAATCTATTAGAGTCAATGTTGAATAATCATAAGTGGTAATCACCAGCTTTAATGGTCTCCCAATATCACGGGAATCCTTCATCCAAGGAATTTGTTCTTGAAGGAAGATCACCAAATTTAGTATACTATGGGATGAATGCACACAAGAAGAGGCTCTATTAGTAGCAAGAGAATAAAAATTGGGTGATGATGACACTCAATCCCTAATAGCTCATGCTAAGAATGGAAAAAAAATATTAAAGAACATTCTTACAAGAAGAAACGATTTCTGAAGAAGGACCTATCATAGCTCATATGTGTCAGTTGTGATGAGAAGGAAATTCTTTTGAAATGTTTCCCTAAAGGTAAAGGCTACAGAAAGGAAGGAAAGAAGAAGAGACACCATGCTCACATCAGTAAATATTATGAACCAATTAAGAAAAAAATTAAAGAGGACTCCTCCAGTGATGCAGAATATTTCTTGATCTCAGCACTCATAGGTACAGTTACTTTTGGTAGCAATGTTTGGCTTATAGATAGTGATGCTTCGAATCACATGATAGGGTTCAAGAATCACCTCAGCCATATGATAGAATAAGACTCAAATTACAAGGTGATACTTGGATATGAATACCAATATCCCAAAAAACCGGCAAGAGAAGCATTCCACAATATAGACTGAGGAAAGTCCATTAAGATGAAATATGTTCTTTATGTACCTGAATTGAAGAAGAATCTCATGTTCATATTAATTCTCAATGCAAGAGGATTACAAGTTCCATTAGTTTATGACCAAGTTCTCATGTGGCCCAAAGGTAAGACCTAATTTGATGACGCAATAATAATTAGAGAGCAAGAGGGAGGCTTGTACAAATTGAAGGGTCATCCAGAACAAGAATTGGTTCATGAAGCAATAGAACTAAGTGAACTATGGCTTCAAAGGCTTCCACATATACACTAAAAGGAATGACCGATCATAACCAAAGTGGTGGCAAGTCTAGTACCACAGCTACAGATGAAGCATGAAGGTGTATACAAAGGATGTGGACAAGGGAAGAACTTAAAGAATCCATTTCTAAGCAGTGACTACAAAGTGAAGGAGATCTTGGAAACTGTACACTCAGATATATGCAAATCTATTTCATCCAAATCTCTAAGAGGGTATGGATATTATGTTTCTTTTATATATTATTATTCTTGCAAAACTTGGATTTACTTTATGAAGACAAAAGTTGAAGTATTTAGTAAATTCAAAGAATTCAAATCCCTTGTAGAGAATCATATTGAAAATAAAAGAAATTAATTGATATCAGAGAATAGTGGTGAATTTACTTTAGAGAATTTCAAATATTTATGTAAATAATTAGGGATTAACAGGGACTTGAGCACTCCCTACAATCCACAATAGAATGGTGTTATAGATAGGAATGTTGTAGGAAACAAAGCACAATAGTTCCTTACCACTTTGGGATAGGGATAGGCCTTGTAGGATGCAACAATGCCTCTGTATTTGGATCCCCTTATGAGGTGGTTGGATGACCCCAAGTGATCCTACAAGATTATTTTAGAGGAAAACAAAATAAACCAATAAAATTATAATGAAACTTAAATACAATGACAAAGGGAGTAGAGGATGCAAAATCCAAAAATCAGTGTGACCCAAACTGCTTGTATATTTCCCAATGGTCAAGCTAATGAAACATGTTGGATATGTGATCTCCAAAAGGAGGAAAAAAATATTCCTAAGGGAGGCCTTTCTTGTCCAACCATGTTTGTAGAATGGTTGAGGAACCAAATGTGAGAATAGAACTTACCCCTTGAGGTAAGGAGGGAAGGGATATTTGGAAATGGTTGGAAAGATGAAATAGGTGAGCTAAGAGGAATCTCAACCACAATTCGAACATTATAATTACTTTTCTCAAAATTATTCTTACAATAAGAATGCCTATGGATTTCTATTATAGGCCAAGAGGTGGCCAAGAAAAAAAAGATCAGAGCATGAACCCATTGATCCATGTAGTTTTGGCTCCAACGTGCACCAAGAGGCCATTTAAGGAAACCATGTGTGTGGAAGGCCAAATTCAAATTCATTTTAGTCAGTGGATTTTTCATGAGCCTTCAATACACCTTTGGTGGGTGGGGTACCACCATTTGTATCATGTGTGCGTATCTTGTAGGGATTTCCATGCTACAACATGAGTGTTGTTCTCATGTTGCATGAAGTAGCACATATGAATAGAGCTAAACCCACATTGTTGTAGTTTTTAAGAGTTTTGGGTTCATTTTGGACTCCATATTCTCTTTATGTCCTGTGAATATGTCTTTGGATAGATGCATGTTATACGTTGATGATACTTTATCATATGAATCATGAAAATTTAATAGGTGTGTGATTTGTTTGTGATAACAGATGCCCCCTAATGTATGAATTTCAGAGGGTACTATAGAGGTGATAATGCATCATCGTTTCTTGTGTGATTTCTATGTAGGTTCTTTAAACTATTTGGACAAGAGTGACCTTCCAAAAGGGGAAAGTTTGTTGATGTGTTGTTTTTATAGAAATTAGGTGGGCATCTCCATGCTCATGAAAATGTGCCAGAATGGATACAAAATGAAGAGACCAAGGGATCTCTCTTAAATTGTTGTGGGGATGGAGGAGGGTGGCCTCAAACTATGCATGAGTACATGAACCTGGAACTGGTGTAACTGGTGCTAAAGAAGGAGAAATATTGACAATATGAAGAGGCCCACAGGGGTGGGTGTCCGGAATGATTGTGAAGTCAAGGATACCACAATGTACTAGATCTGTTATAACTATCATTTTCAAATGTGAAAACTGCTACCTTCAAAATGTATGACTCCCCATGATGGGAATAAAATGTATTTTTGTTGAGCATATGGGAGCATTAGAGGAAATTTGAGGTCTAAAATGGGCCTCCTAAGTAAAATGATAAAATAATAGTTAAAATAATAAAATAATAGCTAAAATAATAAAATAATAGTTATTAATTTTGGAGGAAGAATGAAAAAAATACTTTTTTTGTTCGTATTTTCGACATATCTCACTGTGTTTTTACTCAAATTCCGAGTGGGAGAGCTCGCTGGATGTGGAATTTAATCCCGCATCCAATGAGTACCCACACTGCATACTTTTGATGGACCCCACTACCCCAAAAACAAGAAATTCCTGAAAAAATGTGATGATGACATCATCATCACATTTTTTCAGGTATTTCTTATTTTTGGGGTAGTAGGGTCCGTCAAAAGTATGCAGTGTGGGTACTCGTTGGAGGTGGAATTAAATTTTGCATCCAACAAGCTCTCCAGCCTGAAATTTGAGTAAAAACACAGGGAGATATGTCGAAAGTACGAACAAAAAAAGTAGTTTTCTTTTATGACAAATATGTCAATTCAACCATTATGGTTGACACATTTTATTAAAATTCTATTGGTTCTTGAATTCCGAATCACAAAATTTATTGTTGGCATGTTTTCTTATAAGTCCCATTTTAGACCCCAAATTTCCTCTAATGATTACTAAGTTAAGGAGAACTAAGGAATCTCCTTACTTAGTCCGACGTAATTGCTTATTGTTAGTGAAGGGGATCCCAAGGTACCACTGCTACTTCTTCAACTCTCAGAATGTGAGGTTTTGGCATTGATGACATCTAAATATTCCTTACAATATGAGGGTGTTATCTGATGAACCAAGGTCATTTTGTAACCAAGTGTGACTGAATGACCTGACACAAGACTAGATGATAAGTATGGGCCTCATACTTCCTTTGATCGACTAGGGGAAGAGCTGACAATATCATACTTCAAGTGTGGGTGTGATGGATGGAGACAAACTGCAGATGAAGGTATTTGTTAGGAACACAATACTAGAGAGAGTGGGGATTGAAAAATACATGATTTATGAGGTACTGGGAGACTTCAACATCATCGATCAAAGGTGATAAGGAGATTGTGGCTAGAAGAATTGATTGGTTCCCACATGTAAATGGAACTGGGAACTGTATGTACATAATGAATAATTGGTGGAATCCCCACTATTTTGGGTGTGCTGGGGTACCAATTTGATGATAGGTGGGACTACCATAATTTTTGGTGGATCGGGTAGTCAATTTGATGATGGGAGGGGTTCCCACAATTTTGAGTGAATCAGGGAACCTTTTCCAATATGAAGTGAAGGGTAATTTCAAACATGAATACCGGTGCCCCATGAATCAATGCCATGCCGGATTTTACTACAATAATAACTAAATAGAATTGGTGGTCTCTAGGGGAGTGGGCCCCATTTTTGTGTTGGAGGAGGAGATGGTATGAAGGAGAGTTGCAGAGGGACTCTATTCTCATGGAGGTATGAGAAGGACATGGTGGAATATTATTTGTAACTAGTGTCAAGGAATATGGCTATGTGTCACTTCTTGAGGTGGGGGAGTAAATGCAAAACTATAGGATATTTGGCTTCAAGAAATTTTCTCCAGTGCGGATACAAATTCCTTAGACTTGTATAGGGGATATAAATCATGAGTTTTGATTATGATGGAGGTTTGCTGAGGGAAAACAACCATGGGGAGGACCGAGTGTTCCTTAGTTTGGATGTTGATGGCACACCAAATCTTGGATAGTGGTGACTTCATGAGTTTGAAAGACGATGTCAGGGAATTTTTATCGAGGGGAAATGTTGGTGACGATAGCGAAGTTATGTAATCATACCTGAGATTAAAATATTTCATCTTTGGTGATGGAGGCTAGTATGGGAGTTCTGAGTATAATATCGCACATATGACACAAAACCCAACTGTTGTAAAGGACATGGAAAAGGTATGGAAATGCAGTTCAATAATAATTCAAAACATGACATGCCTATGAGGTGCTTGTCTCATAGTGTCCCAGGGGATGATGCTTATATAGGGAAGAAAGATGCCTAACTATGAAGAGCTAGGATTGCTAATCACAGTGGTGTGAATGGTTCATCAAACAGATGCATGGTTTGGCCATTAGGAGGTTTTATAGTTTGGGTCAAATTAGTTCAAAAATTGGGTGGGGCCCATTTTCAAATATCATTTGTACTATTTTCCTTTCTTTCCTTCGTGATATTTTGTGCATTTTTTGATGGAAAGGGTTATCCATTTTCTGAGCGACAAGATCTAGGTAAGACTAACCCTTTCCTTTTCAGATTTTATCTTGGGGTATTTAGCGTTAGGATATGGTTTGGGCTTTGTACAGATGATTTTGTCCCTTAAAATCTTTTGTGTGAGGTTCATGGATTTTAGTGTGGGGTAATGCAAGAAAAGTAGGGAATATCATGCTACCATAACTCAAGAGTTTGGGACAAAGTTGCACTCGACGTGAGATTCTGCTGGATTTCTGACATGTGTTTTCAATGCATCTAAGTGATGAATAGACACGCTAGAGTGCATGATTCTTCAAGAATCTTATGCTATGCCAACATGACTGACCTCAATGCAGTTGCACTAAAGGACAATTGAAGAGGTTTTCTCCAGCACGCTTCTTCCGCATGGGAAAAGAGAAGTTAGACACATGAAGCATGATCTAGTATTGGTTAGGTCACACTGTAGAGCTACAAAATAGCACGGATTGGGTAATTACACGGGGGGCTCACTCAATGAACTTGTTACCTAGCATGGTCGTTCGCATGATTTTAAATATATCCCTAATTGCACTAAATGTTGGAAAATGCTTTCTAACATTTTATTGTTGAACCCCTCTCATAATATACCTTTCCAACTAATAAAACCCCTATTTTCACCAAATATTGTAAGCATCCATTTTTATCAACCCATTTTTAACTCCCCCTTTATATTATATTGTAAATTTGTAATAACAGGATCCCTAACGCATCTTAGTATAAGTGAACAAGATGCTAAAGAAAATATAATACAATGCTAATAATGATCCCAGTGAGATTCCGGGGGAGACTGATTCATTTGTAGTGTTGGATAGTGGAAGACCCAACAAACCAGTAACAGGGAAGGAAAAACAAGCAAAAGGAAACGTAATAAAGAGATCAATGTAACAAATAATTTAAAATATTGATAGTAAAATAGTGAGTGAAATGCTTAAAAAAGCTGAGAATCATAGTTTTTCACACCAAAACTTGTCAATCTACCAATTTTATATCATGTAAATACAAGTATATCCATAAATATATCATTTTGTATAAAATCTTAATAAATTAAACTCCATAAGATATTTTTAATAATCTTAATAAATTTTTTCTATTCTTTTTTTAAAGCTACTTGTATGCGATTTTTAATACATGCATAGTAAAATATGGTAAAAAAACACTCTTATTGTTTGGATAAATTATGTGCATATATCTTCTTATGCTTAAAGTATTCCAAGTTTAGTGAACACATATTTTTCCACAACAAATGAATCTCATTTCTATATCTATACAAGATCAAAATTAGTCCAAAATTTGAGCTCACGCTCTTTATTTCCTATCTAATTTGTTAAAATGAATTAAATGACACTCCCATATAAATTTAACATTGGTTATTCAAGAGGTATGGAATATTTATAATTTGATTTAGTTGGGAAGAGGTTTCTTTATGAAACTTAGAGAAAAATACTCATTTTTTATGTGTATGATCCAATGATATAATCAAATTCTTTGGTATTTTTTAAGACTTATGGAATTAGATTTCAAATGGAATTAAGATTTCGACCAATAATGTTTTATTTTAATATAATTAATGTAATGATATGAATATTTTCATCTAAAAAATATTTAATGAAATTAAAAAATCATAAGCATAATAATAATATTAAAGAAAACATATTTGAAACTAAATAGTGTAGTATAAAATGTTTTCATATACACCTATATATATATATGTATGTATGTATGTATGTATGTATGTATGTATGTATGTATATTAATTAATAAAAAAACATTAACATAATTATAATATTATAAAAATGTTATTTNCCACGGCTTAATACGAGACAATATATTTTTGAGGTTTTCAGGAGTATTCAAACCCCCAATATGAATGGATTATATGATATTTTATTTCTAGTGAACCCATTGGAGTATTCAAAACCCCAATATGAATGGATTAGATGCTATTTCCTTTCTAGTGAACCCACTGTGGGTAATTAATTAGTTTGGCTTGTTGGGTTTTCCATATAGAGATCGATGTAGAGTGGAGAGAGTGCGGTTACCAAAGTGGAGAGAGTGCGGTTACCAAGAGATGCTGGACAAGGTCCAAGGGGACCTTGAGGTGACTTAAGAGTTGATTGATGTGGGGCTCCTGAAGTTCTTTATATGCATGTTCGTGTGCTCATTTGGTTATCTTCTGTTTGAATTGTTGTGCCATTGATCTTCAGGAAATGAGTGCAATTAGCTTATATTATTATGTATTGTAAAGGAACGAATACCACACACCGAACAAGACAAATTTCATAGGAAACATATAAGTATTTCTCAGTATAGTTACAGTATAAAATTCATTAATTCTAGTAGTATACAAAAATTTTAAATAAAGGAGAATTCGAATCATGTGGATAGGATTTGAATCCACCAACTCAATCTGACTGCATGGCTAACTAGAAGTGTCTAAATCCCTATCAGAGTTCACTAGATCAACTCTAGTTGTCTAATTTAGTCTCTCAATCAGTAATAATTAGTTAAACTAGTCTAACTGATGTGGTAGGTGAGAAGTAGGTGAGAATAGGTGCCTTCTCACATGTAGCCATGCAAGACTAGCGCTATCTGAACTGGAGGACATATAATTGAATGTAACTGGAGCATAACTTATCTTGACTAATCACCCAATACCAAAAACTAAAGGAGGATGGTGCAGACACTCCCAGTGGCTTCTAAATTATAGGGATTGGTCTAGGAGGCGCATAAAATGATGCCTGAAGGTGTAGTCAATTGTAGTTAACCTCCATTTTTGTTCCCCACACTCTAGTGACTCATACATGTGGCCCCATTAGGACGAGTTGACCCAATGGTACTAGTGGACCCAATAATAACTAAATGACTCCTAATTTAGGAAAATATAATCTAATAGACCAATTTAGACAAGGGGGGATTATAAATACAACACCCTCCCTTAATCCTAACTTAGATAACTACGGGCCCTCGCAACAAGGCCAAAAGTCACCCATATACAATCTAAAATACTTTAAAAATGCTTCTTAATAAATCAAGGAAATAGGCGAAAACTTCATGGGAAACTCCCCCCCACCCCTCAAAATAAGAAGGAACAAGAAAATACAAGCTATCTTTAGAAGAAAAGAAGCTTCCTCCTGAGAAAATAACTTGCAAAAAATTTGCTACAATTTGCACCACTATGCGGCAACATGGTTCTTCTGTGCAGCAACATCCTGAAGCTGTGCATGTGAACCGCTCAATGTTTTTATGAAATGATGGCTGTAGTGTGTGTTACCTCTTGCTGGAAGATGAAGGGAATTATCAAGTTTCTTATTATGTGGGCCTAATGAGTGATCATTCGATATCATCAGATAGAACTTTCCTCAAACCTTGTTGCACCACTCTGTAGGGAGAAAATATCTGAGAGTGAGAGAAACATGCTCATTCTGATAATGGGACCTTGTACTCCTTCTATTTTTTAGGATTCCCAACACCATCCCCAACTGTAACAATGAGATTTTGGGCCCCTATAGGCTTAGGCCTTTGGTTTGGAATGGTTGATGTATCTGGATCTAGAATCTCATGAGGTTTAGCCTTAATACCAAGATCATGTTGATATTTACGCTCTTCATCTGAATTTGAAGCATGTAACAAATCATCATCATTAAAAGGTAGTGAAAGAGTGGTTATACCTTCTTGTGCTTCGGATGGTGGTGGATCACACAACTGATCTTCTTCTAAATGAAAACTACGCTCAATGAATCATTTCCTAGTTGAAACCTCCATCAACTAGTATACTTTTGCATCTTCTGCATATCCCAACAAAATTCATTTTCTACTCTAGGCTTGGAAGGCCTTTCTCTTATCAATGGATATTCTGTGCCAAGCTTTGGAACCAAAAAATCTCAAGTGATTGACATTGGGCTTATGCCCATGTAGTTCTTTGAATGGAGTGGCCCCAACCCCTGATTTGTGAGGAACTCTATTCTGTAAGTATGAAACACAATTTACATCCTCTTCCAAAGAGAAGGAGGAATATTCTTGGCATGGAGAAGACATGTTTCCCTCTCCTTAGTGATCTATTTTTCCTCTTAGCCACACCATTCTGCTGTGGTGTGTATGTAACTGCGTGTTCCATTTGAATCCCCTCTCATTCACAATAATTATGGAACTCTCTTTTAACGTATTCAACTCCCTTATCAAATCTTATGGACTTGATCTTTTTCCTGAAACTATTCTCATACATAGCTTTAAAACTTTAAAAATTTGAAAAACTTCTGATTTCTATTTCATGAAGTATATCCAGCATAACCTAGAACAATAATAAATAAAAGTAAGGAAATACCTGAAACCATCAATTGATGTTGTGGGAATGAGCCTTGCCACATCACTATGTATCAAATCAAGTATATAGGAAGCCCTAATGTGCCTTCCCAACTTGTTACCTCTTCTCTGGATTCTTACCTACCAAGCGACCAAGACATACTCCATCAAAATTTTGTATGGGAGACAAAAATTCAACCATTTTATCAGTGTGGATTTGCTAGACATATTTGAAATTAAGATGCCCAAATCTCTCATGCCATATCTTACTTGTGTTGTTAGCATGAGTCAATAGAATTGTAGGAGGAGAGACATGTGAAAAATGTGAGAACTCATAAGCCTTAGTGTCATGATTCACAATACCTTTCTCTATGAGCTTTCAAGTAGCATTTTCGGTGATTTCAACTGAGTCAGAGTTGAATGTAACTCTCTTGGGAGAGCCTGTATGGGTCTTCTGATAAACATAAAACAAGTTAGCTATGAGGGAGGGCACATAGAGAACATTTTTAAACTCACCATGATGGATTTTAAATGAACCTCTTCCTGTTGTTGGAATTTGGGAGTCATCTCCCATGTGAATTCTAGGTCCTTTTGATAGAGTAAGAGTGGAGAATAATTCCTTGGAAGAAACCATGTGGTTGTATTATTGAGAATCAATCAATTCCTCTTTGGAATGAGTAAGAAATGCCTTCAAGGCATGGCATAGCTCATCATCTTCTCTCTGTAGTCCAGCATCAGAATTATTTGCTCCATTTGGAAGAACAATGTTGTTCATTTTAAGGATGGGGGAAAGCTGGTCGATCCACTTCTTCATGCAATGTTTTTTCAGGATGAAAACCCCTCATACAATAAGGACATAGTATTTAAAAAAAATTATTCTTTTCAGTTCCTGAAGCTCCTTCAGAATACTTTTGACTCTCTTTTGGTTTCAATTCAGATGCTTTAGGATCCTTCCCCTTGTGTTTCCCTTTATCTTACGCATTGGTAGAGTCTGAAATTAGGAGAGCTTAGTTCTTGGAATTTTGGAGGACTCCCATTTGGACCAATTTGTCATGCTCCTGTATTAAAGAATCAACAAAGCTATCAAGTGAAGGCATATTCCAATTGGGGATGGAATCTCTTCTAGAATGGAAGGTAGAGACGAAGACAAAATACTCATAACCAAGTTTGTTGAGCACTGAGAGTACAAGTTGTGCATCCTTCCTCTCTATTCCACACTACTTACATTGTAGTGCAAGAGAATTGAATTTAGTTAAAAATTGTTGGATGGTCTCGAAACTGCTGGGCTGCAATGATATTAGATATTTATCCAGAATGTGTCCCCAAAGGTAATCTTTCTTGCCTAACAAGAATTCGAGCTTCTCCAAAGATTCTTTGGGATTCTTCAATCTCTCAAGATGAAAGAGGATATCATTGGAGATGTGAGCAAAAAGGAATCCAAAGGATTCATCCAACCAGTTTAAGAACTTGTTTTTCGTAGTAGGATGATGTGATTTTGTCTCTTGGCCCATGGTAATCCTCTATAGGCCAAGATTGCATAAGGAGACCTGGATATCTTCCCTCCAATCAACATAGTTGAAGGGTGTTAGGATGCGTGGTAAGAAATCTTGAGAATCCATCAATTCTCCTTTTGATTAGTCAATTTCTTCAACTAAGCTACGCAGCACCTATAAGAAAACACTATAAACACACACAAAAATCGCACTATGTAAGAATCAAGCCTTCCATCTCGACATGTACAGTTTCTCAGGGTTTGTCACACCCGCATATACATCATTGAGAGAATCCAGATTTATCAATGCACACTTTGCGGGACTTATGTGGAAACCCAACTGCTTCTGGTGTACAAAGGAGATCAGATAGACTTGAGGCTTTCCCAAGGAGGCTTTGATACCATGTTTGAATTATTGTGCCATTTATCTTCACAAAATGACTGCAATTATATTGTATTATTATCCAATGTAAAGGAATGAATAACACACACTGGACAAGACAAATTTCACAAGAAACAAATAAGTAATGCTCAGTATAATTATAGTATAAACTTCATTAATTCCAATAATATACAATAGGGTTGCTTAAAGGAGAATTCGAATCATGTGGATATGAATCGAATACACCAATTTACTATGCTTGCATGGCTAACTAGAAGTGTCTAAATCACTATTAGTGTTCACTAGATCAACTCCACTTGTATAATTTAGTCTCTGAATCAGTTATAATCAGTTAAACTAGTATAATTGATGTGGTAGGTGAGAATTAAGTGATAATAGGCACCTTCCCACATGCAACCATGCAAGACTGGTGCTAGCTGAACTAGAGTATATCTAACTGAATGTAACTAGAGCATAAATTAGCTTGAATAGTCACCGACTACCAGCAACTAAAGGAGGTTGGTGCTGACACTCCCAGTGGCTCCTAAATTGTAGGGATTGGTCTAGGAGGTGCATAAAGTAATGTATGAATCTGAAGTCATTGTAGTTAGACTCTATCTGTGTTCCCCACACTCTTATGACTAGTACAAGTGGCCCCATTAGGCCAAGTGGACCCAATGGTTCTAGTGGACCCAATAATAACTAAATGAATCCTATGTTCGGAAAATATAATTTAATAGACTAGTTTGTATGAGGGAGGATTATAAATCCTAACACCCCCCTTAATCCTAACTTGGACAACTACAGGCCTTGGAAAAAAGGACAAAAGTCACCCATATAGAATCTAAAAGAATTAAAAAATTCTTTTTAGTTGACCGAGGAAATAGGGGAAAATATCATGGGAACCCCCCCCCCCCCTCAAAATAAGCAGGAACAGGAAAATACAAGCTATATTTAGAAGAAAAGAATCTTCCTCCTTAGAATATAACTTGCAAAATATCTGTTGTAATTTGCAGCACTATGCAGCAACATTCTGAAGTTGTGCATGTGAACCTTTCAATGTCCTTATGAACTGATGGATGTAGTGTTCTTTTCTTCTTGCTATAAGAGGAAGGGAATGATAAAGTTTCTTCTTTTGTGGGCCAAATCAGTGATCATTTGCTATCATCAGATAGAACTTTCATAGAACCTTATTGCACCACTTTGTCGGGAGTGAATCTCCGAGAGCGAGAGAAAAATGTTCATTCTGATACTGGGACCTTTCTCTCCTTCTGTCTTCTGGATTCCAAACACTATCCCCAACTCCAACAATGAGCTTTTGGGCCCATCTAGGCTTAGGAATTTGGTTTGGAATGATTTCTAGATATGGATCTAGAATCTCATGAGGTTCAACCTCAATACCAAGCTCATGTTGATCTTGATCCTCTTCATCTAAATATGAAACATGTAACAAATCATTATCATCAAAAGTTAGTGGAAGAGTGGTTATATCTTCTTGTGCTTCGGATGGTGGTGGATCGTACAACTTGTATTCTTCAAACTGAACAATGCACTCAATGGAGAATTTCTTAGTTGTAGCTTCCATCAACTTGTATGATTTTTCATCTTCTGCATACCCCCACAGAATGCATTCACTACTTTGGGATTGAAAGGCCTTTCTCTTATCAATGGGTATTCCTGCCAAATCTTTGGAACCAAAAAATATCAAGTGAGTTACATTGGGCTTATTCCCATGCCATGCTTCGAATGGAGTGTCCCCAAACACTTATTTTTGAAGCACTCTATTATGTAAGTATGAAGCACATTTTACATATTCTGCCCAAAGAGAAGGAGAAATATTCTTGTCATGGAGAAGACATGTTTCCATCTCCTTCAATGATATATTTTTCCTCTTAGCCACACCATTCTGATGTGGTGTGTAAGGAACTGAGTGTTCCATTTGAATCCCCTCTGATTCACAATAATATTCGAACTTTGTTTTAATGTATTCAACTCCCTTATCATATATTATGGACTTGATATTTTTCCTGAAACTATTCTCAATCATAGTTTTAAAAACTTTAAAAATTTGAAAATCTTCTGATTTATGTTTCATGAAGTATATCTAGTTGAACCTAGAACAATCATCAATAAAAGTGAGGAAATAAATGCAACCGTTAATTGATGTTGTGGGAATTGGTCCTATCACATCACTATTTATCGAATCAAGTATAGAGTCAACCTTATGTGCCTTCCCAAATTCATACCTCTTCTGTGGATGTCTACCTACCAAGCAACCAGGACATACTCCATTGGAAGTTTGGATGAGAGGAAAACCTTAAACCATTTTATCATTGTGGAGTTGCCGGAGATATTTGAAATTGAGATGTCGAAATATCTAATGCCATATATTAATGGTTCTGTTAGAATGATTCAATATAGTTGTAGGAGGATAGACATGCAAAAAATGTGAGAACTCATAAGCCTTAGTGGCATCACTACAACAAAAACTGGATTTAGCGTCGAATTTAGCGCCGGATTTCAGTGTAATTTTTTCCCAAATTTGGTGAACAATCTGGTGCTAAACCTGGCGCTATTGTACAATTTCGTAAAACACCGTCTATTGCATCTTTTTTTCCGTCCTTTTTAACATCCAATTTTGCATCCATTTTTGCGCCCAATTTTTTGCATCTTTTGTTACGCCCTTATTTTCATCCAATTTTGCATCTTGTATCGCATCTTTTTTTGTGTCATTTGTTACATCCTTGTTTTCACCCAGTTTGACGCTCAGTTTTGCATCCAATGTTGCGTCTTATTTTGCTCCTTTTGTTTCATCGAGTCTTGCACCCAATTTTGCATCAAATCATGTGTCCAATTTTGCATCTAGCGTTGCATCTAGATTTGCATCCAAATTTGGGCCCAATATTGCGTCTAGTTTTGCATCCAATTTTACTTATAATGTTGCATCCATTTTTTCATCTAATTTTGCATCTTGTTTTACGTATTTTTTTGTATCGATGTCTATGCCTAATGTTTCATCTTGTTTTACGTCGTATTTTGCATCTAGGTTTGTACCTAGTGTTGCATCTTGGTTGATGTCTTTTTTGCATCTATGTTTGAGCCCAATGTTGCACCCAGTGTTGCGCCTAGTGTTGTTCCTAGTTTTGTGCCCATGTTTGTATCTAATATTGCATCCAGTTTTGTATACAATGTTGCATCCCATATTGCATTCAATATTACGTCTAGTTTTACATCCAATGTTTCATCCCATCTTGCATCCAATATTGTGTCTCATTTTAAGTCTTTGTTTGCATCAAGTGTTGCTTCCAGTTTTGCACCCGGTGTTACACCTATTTTAATGTCCATCGATACACCATATTTTGTGCTCAATTTAATGTCCAATTTTACGTCTAGTTAGGAGTCCACTTTTGCATCTATTGTTGCATATAGTTTTGGGTCTACTATTGCATCTAGTTTTGAGTCATTAATTGTGTCTAGTGTTGAGTCTCCTTTTGCATCCAATTTTGCTTTTACTATGACATCCATTTTTGTGTCCACATTTATGTCTGACATAACGTCCACTTTTGAATCCACTTGTGTGTTTGGTGTGACATCCACTTTTACATCTTGTTTTGCATTTAGTGTTGCATCTAATATTGCATCCATCTTGCACTACTACATTTCTTACCTTTAGAAATACACTACAATATCATTAGGGCATGGAGGAATCGAACAACCAACCTCCTGCTTGTAAGGCATGCGCTCTTCCATTGAGCTAGAACCCTTTAATAATCGAGAAGAGAAGCAATATTAACACAGATTTCATCATTTGAATTCTAATAAAAGACAATAAGATCCAAAGACAACCATGCTTAAAATCCAATTTATTTTTCGAAACACATTAATAAGCACAAAAATCTACCGTGATCAGGAAACAAAATATCCTAAACAATTACACAATCTGTTAAAATGGTTCATAAAAGGGTCATAGAGAACAAGATAATGTATTGATGCATACCTAATAACCTAAACTTGAGAAGGACAAAGAATAAGGATGTGTTTAAGAAATAGTTGTAGAATCCAATTAAGGATTGTGTGTTTCTACATAAATGTTTCTATTCGTTGATTATGTGATTTTGTTCAGAAATGGGATGGTAAGAGAAGCACTCATGAATGGTTATTAAAAGAACATGCCTACCTCAAGATTCTTTAAGCCTCACCTGAAGTCTAGTTGTTGTTTCAATTTTCATCATGCTAGGAATAGGCTGTCCAGTTTTGGTGAGACCTCTGGATTTACATGGAAAATAGTAAAACCTTGATTGTGATGAAGGAAATAATTTCATCTACACAAGTGAACTTTGGATTATATTAAAAACAAATCTTGGTGAATGAAATAAATTGAACACAGCTTGAAAATGACAGTGTCATCATGTTAGTGCACTTGATTAAGCATCCTATTTTGACAGCCTCTTGAAGACTTTATTCAGAAGTTTAGATACTCTCTTTGACAACTAAATACGTAGATGTTCTCTTTTACAACAAAAATAAGGTTATTAAACAGAATCTGGATTGAAAATATTTAAGTGCACATTACAAGATACATGGAATCAAAATTGTTTTTAGTTAATGTTGTTTCTAGATGGTACATTTCATCTTCATAAAGTTATTGTCTAAGTTGTTGTCTTTGGTTATTTCAGTGTGCATTTCAGCATTTTAATGCAACATTCTGAATCTTAACCTCCTTTCTTAAACAAGCTAGTACATTTTTTTCCGGTACATTCCCTAACTGTTTACAATGCTGGAGTCAGATTGTTATTGATATGTTGTGCAGGACCTTTGACCCTCTAGAATCTAGATATGTATGCATGACCAATTAACTTATGTTAATAATGACCAACCAGTTCGAATTGGTGGTTTAACATTACTTAGAGGAAAAACAAATAAAGTGGGAAGGCTAGGTTTACCATTTGTAAGGAGACTACTATTATCCCCAAGAAAGAGAGAGAGAATTAGTTAATTATTTTTTCCCATAATAGACCACAAATATCAAAACATTGTCAGTTTAGAAACCACTTGTCACCAATTAGATGCCTTCCAATATTCCAATAAAGTGCCTAACCTCCTCAATGGACCCTTATCCAAGGTCCGTTCCATTTTAGATATCAAATGTGCAGCCTATGAGGATTGAAAATCCCAATATTATATAGACCTTTACTTTGGTCTGGTCATGGAATCCATCCAAAAACCCACTATGGTCAATCAAAGCCCTTTCCTAGACTACAAAGATCAAGATGGCTTTCTTTACAAGTTGAATCAATTGTGTGTTCCAGCTAGATCAACTTGCCTTCTGCTTATTAAGGAGCCCCATTCTTCATCCCATGGAGGACATTTTGGTGTACAGAAAATTATGTTGCACCCGCAAAGGTATTTCTTTTGGCCTTCCATGTGGAAAGAAGTGGAATATTACATCTAGAGTTGTTCAAATTGTAGCCAAAACAAACTTTCCAACATGAAACTTGGGTTGTACCAGTCTTTGGCAGTTCTCTATAGGGCTTGGATTTCTTCTAGCTTGTTTGGGGCCATTTTGGATTACCATTGACCAACATTTCTAATCATTACTCCAGATTTCTTAATGATTTGGAAAATCCTCATGGAAGCCTTTAGGTTGTCTACATCGGTTCTCTACTACATTCAATCCACAAACTAATGGCCAAACTAATATAGTGTAACATAATCTTGGTTCATGCTCTCTGCCTCTACCATCAATAGAACAAATAATGGGATCAATACCTGCATATTTTGCAACATAGTTACAACAAATATGCCCTTGTGCAAGACACTTTCCTTTTGATCTTTGTTTTGTATTTCAACCCCTTAGCTCTGATTTCTCTCCCAACTCCATCCACATCCCACCAATAGAAGTAGTAATACAAAGCTCTTTTGTGCAGAACTTGGTCAAGATCCAAAGTAATGTTCAGAACATCCTTCAATAGACACATGCTGAATACAAAGCACTATACGACTGACATCAATTTGCTGCACATTTTCAAGTTAGTGATTGAGTTTGGTTGCATTTGGACAAGCATTGCTTCAAAAATCAACAAATGGGTGCCAATCCTTTCAATTTGGACTTTCTACCACAGCTAGGCACCCATGATGTGGTGAATGTCAACTAGTGGAAGTGATATGAACCACCTCATTTAAAGGATGTGTCCAGTCACACATCTGAAGGTCACAATTCTATATTGTCAGCTTCCCTTTCCTGAAGATGACAAAAATTAGAGAAAGTACATCCAAAGTGCCATAGCCAGCATATCCTTACATATCAAAACATTAGATTTCGGGAACTTCCAGGCATATTTTGAAGACATTCCAAGTAGATTTTAGAGATGTCCTTAGTAGATTTTGGTGATGTTTTAGGCATGTATATTTAGTTTTGGAAATGGAAATTGATGATTGGACAATATGATCATTTATCCCATCCATATTTTTCGTATTATTTTGAATCTGAATCTGAATCTATACAAGTTATAACTCAAAATATATGGTTTACGTATAATGGATTTTGGTTTGGGTTTCTGGTGATTTAACTATTGTGTTTTCAGCAACATCATTACAAGCAGTAGAGCCTCCATGTCAACAAAGTTACAAACCAAGAAATGAAACAACTCGAATGTATGATCCTTCTGGGTATTGCTCTTATGTTTCTCATTTTTAGGGTCATGTTAGCTTTTACATATTGTACATAGGTGTCCAGGAGTTATTCACGTCCAACTCTTCCCCCAACCCAACCTCACGCACTGTGAAAATACTTGGATAGTAAAGACTTAGATTGGGTACTAAACATTTGAATAAATTCCTATTCAATATCCTACTTAATCTAAAATATGAATCTAATCTCTTTACAGAATGCAAGCATTTATATCTCGTAGTGTTTCCTATTGGTTTTCAAGAAAGCTGTAAAAATATGCAAAATCTGTTGAGAAGGGAATGCCTTTTAATCTAATCATCATAAACAAGACATATAGGAAAATTTGTTATATACAGACAAGCATTCTTCTCATAGACCCTTCATGGACCTTATTCCAGATAATCATCATATTACAAAAGGACCTTATTGCAAATAATCATAGAAAACAAGAAATATAAAAAAAGTTGTTATATACAGACAAGAATTCTTCTTAGAGACCCTTCATGGGCCTTATTGAAGATTGAAAATAGTTACACATTAAGTTTCCTAAAGATAAACTGCATTTTCCTCATGTTCAAGTGCCAATAATAGAATGTCACTCAACCCTTTTCTTATTTGCCTAAGATTTTTCAGAACTATCAAGTGTGAGGAATGTGCAATATAATATATAGTATAGACTAATGCGTTTAAAAGAAACTACAAATGTTTATGGTGAATTCTAACTTTTTAAAGTATATATATAATTGTTGTCCCCAACCTTCTGTCCCCTGAAAAATTGGGGGTGTTCTCTAGTCATCCCAAGGACTCGTCCTCTCGTTCCCACTGTTTCCCTGCCCTCCCCCCATCCCCAAACGAATACAACATAGTGTAAAAGATACTGAAGAGCATACAAGATAGAATACCACCCTTGTGAGCTATTCATCTTAGTTTTAAGTTTTAAAACAAAATTTATGGCATAACCCTAGTCGATATTGTTCAAATTTTGTCACATGGTTAGTCAATGAGTTAAAGTATGTGGAATGAGCTAAACAACTACAAGTTGACTGCATTCTATCAAGGTTTAAACTGATGACAATGTAGGAAATGAGACATCTTTATGGCATAGTGCACCCCATTTGTCAAAATTATACTTTGCATTGGCATTTGACAAAAAAATATGTTACACATAGGACTATTACATTCTCGTAGTCAAGTTTCTTAGAAAATAATCTTCCATTACTAAGTTTGTCCTGCTGCATTCATACTTGGACTGTGTTCAATCCACTACCAGACATGAGAATGATCCACAAGAAAAGGTTTCACCTGGACCACTGCCAGAGGTAGCTAAGCAAAATTTTATACCCCAAGGATACCCAGTTTGAAGAGGAAATCTACCGGGAATCAATGTAGAGAGTGCAGGTTTGATTTCACTGCATGGAGGAAAACTACAACATGCACACAAAAACCTTGCAGTTCACTTGTGCATTCTCATTAAGATACGGAGATGAATTAAAATACATGCATTACTTTTCCTAGATTACAATAGACTTCAGTATATTAAAAGACTTAATATCATAAAGTATATGAATATATTCATCACCCAGCCTTCCATTACTATGGCTGACAGCCCTTACACTTGCAAAGCAGTGATAGAAGTTCATAGAATTGTTTATCCAATAGTAAAAAGAGAAGTCCAGAGCGGATATAAACATTGACTGAACTTCTCTGTCCAAGCTTTGTCAGTGATATATTCATTTTAGCAAATATATCAAACTGTATCTGCACTCTACTCTAAGTAATAAAATATTTACACTCTAGCGATGTCAAATGTATATATTAATGCATGTAGAATTACAGCCTCCTTTAGGAATATAATGTTCAATAATAATTCGTTGCAGTTTGTTTAAAAACTAGAGTGATGCTGTTTGGAGGGACTTGTTTAGTTTGAGCCTTATTCTTCATGATTTTAAAACATTTTTAAAATGATAGGTTGCATCATTATGGTGATTGTATCATAACTGAGAAGAAATAGACTGTGGTTATTAATCCAATAGTGTGATTTCAAAATGGTAATTGTGGATACCAACAGTCTGGTCAATAGATAGTTCATACACCAGCAAAATAAATGTTAGAATTCAGGGGCATCCAGTATTTGAAGGAAAATCAAGAATTGATAATAAGATCTGGTAAATATACAGGGTTGTTGGATCTGATTGACATGTCTGAGAGCTAATGCAAGGCTCAAATAGCTCACTGCTAATTTCAGGGCAGATTTAAATATGATTTCGGGGTCTAAATACAAATGTATCTCGGATCGAGTGCATGGTCAGGTTGACTATTAAAAGAATGGGTCAAGAAAATGTATGAAAACCTTAGTTTTGCTTAAGACATCAATTTCTTAACCCATCTTCAGTGTAATGTAAATGTTGAGAGTACAATGGCCCTCTCACGTAGCAGTAGAGACGTAATACTCATTTAATAATTAATTTTAACTAGGCACTGCCATTCATCGACGACATAGACAACAGGGATTCATATTCTCATCCCCCTCAAGGAAAAGATAAATAATGTTTATATATATAGGCCTCGCCACTTCATCACCGTCCATTCTAATAATTGAAATAAACAATAAATAATTTAAAATCTACAAATGTTTGGAACTCGCAGCCATCTAGGGAGAGGGATGTTCCTATATTTGTCAAGAACTAACTCAGAAACCTACATATGTGAGAAAGAGATAAACAAGTATATAAATGATGAGATAAGATAATTTTATTGTGTTCAACAAATGACCACAAAAATAGGTCAATAGGACTGAAAACTTGATAAGTACATCCAGGAACTTAAAGTGCAATGTGGGAGTGGAATATCAACTCCTTGAATGATGCCAAAATAAAAATATTTGTCAGTAATGAAACCTACCAATCCACACTTTCCATGGTTTCCACTTGATTCCCCGTTGCAAAAATAGTTGGTTGATTTGGATCAATACTAGGTGGGTCCAATTTTCTTGCTTGTTTGTTTTTCCTGTCACCTTGGGTCCTTCAATAAATATTTGGATCTATGTAAATTCATTGAGATCAACGGATACTTGTTTTTAAAAATAGCATTGATAGTTCTCAACCCTTGCATATGAGTAGTATTGACAGTTCTATTAATACACCATTTCATATTGTAGAAATCATATGATTTTTAATTCCAATACTGTGACCTTCCCATATGGGTCCTTAATTTGTATTCTTATCTAACCCATATCTAACTGGCAAGCTGAGTTTTCCAAGGAATCAACCTTATTATTGAATTCTTGATAATTGTGAGCAATACTTACATTTGGCAGTTATCCTTTGATCGTTTCCAAGAGAGGATACAAATAGATGTTGGAGCATATTGAGCTTTGGTTTATCCAATTGGTTATGAGTTTTGAGTCCAAGAAGATCACCACGTTAGGGAGAGAGCAGATCTGTGCCAGTATGTCCAATTCTCACTATGGAACAATTCTCAATTTTTATTTTGCATTTGATGAAAGGCAGATAAGCGCAATTCTCATACACTCAAAGCATTATAACTTACGCATGGATTAATCGAAAGATGTTGGCAGATTATTGGGCACTGATAACAGACCTTGGGTAGCCCATGCTAAGAAGAAATCATCATTTAAGGGCAGTTTAAGTGCTGTATAGATGAAATTGAAAAGCGTTGAAGGTAGGTATTGATTGGACACATTTATGAACGTGTGTAAATGTAGGCTCCTAGTGGAATTGGGGTGGTTGCCACTTCCACATGGAAAATGCAACCAAGAGATAACCAATTACCATATGTAATTTTCTTAACTCTGAAAGATTACATTGTAGAGAACAGTCTACCCTTTTCATTAGAATGATAATGAATTGATTCCAATGTTCAAAGCTTGGAATATATCTGACAAGTTACCATAGAAACAATCAACATACCTTGAGAGATAGAAGGTTAGATTTAAGGCTATGAACTTACAATAGTAAGAAATATATCTCAGTTATCAAGTGTGAAGAGTATCAACTGAAGATACTCAACCCTAAACACAGTCAAACACCCTCAAAAGACCTCAACATACTTAACACCAATGCTGACCTATCATTTAGGGCTTAACACAACCATAGCTCAGTTTGAGGTGAGCTGCAAACAATTCATGGTCAGAGAGGTAAGGTACACTCACAACCCAATTAGGATGTTTCTTACATAGTAACTAGGATACACAGCCACAACCCAAAAAGAATGGCACCCATGCATGCTCTTAACCAAGCACAAAAGCTCACTCGTTTGAATAAATTTGTTTAGAGGACGTTGTCGCATGATTCCTGAAGAGTGTTTTGTAAAATGCAATTGCATGAGGCAAGTCCATTATAAACGGATTGGAGAAAGAGGAATGGGAAGCCCTTATACATCTATGTGACAAAGGATCTTTATCATATGGTCTAGCACATAGTTGACAAAGTCCCTTGCTTGAACATAGGATGGGGGGTAAAGGATCATGTGACACAATGGTTGATGAGGTGTAAATCCATTTGGAAATCACATTCTTCTCTTACATATAGAGCTTGGGGGTGGCTTCTCCTCCAAAAGGAGTCAGTTGTCAAGAATATGCTCCATAAATAAAGTGTAATTGACGTTGTTTGTGGCAAGGAAAAAGCAATTGTACATGTTTTTGAAATGTTCGGTTACAAAAGTGTTATGATTTCAAGCTAAATCTCACTTCTTTTCTACCTTGATTTTGTGGAAAGGCCCTCTTCTAGGTGACGTTTGGATGGTTCAGACAACATTTAATCCTTATGGTATTCAGTGTGGTTGATTGCTATTGGATTTGTAAGGAAGCATCATTGTAAAGTTACTTTACTTTTCTGAAGGACCCCTCTCTTTTCTTTTATCCTAGAAGATTAAGGAAATTTAAGCAGGATATTTCTCTGCTTGTGAGAGTCCAGCTCAGTTTTTTGTCGTGACATTGAGTCCCTTTATCTTGGTGTGTAGGCTCATATGCTTGCCTTCTGGAATTTCTAGAATGAGATTTTCCCAGGACCCCATTGTTCATGTGATATAATTTTTCTTTTCCACAATGTCCTGATTTGATCTTTTAAGCAATGTAGATAGCAATTCAGAAAAAAGAGTAGGTCCAAGTAACATGCAATTGACTGGATTTGATGCATTCATGTATTCAGAGAACCGATCCAAGGAATAGGTTTATGAAATTTGCAATTAACTGGATTTGTTGCTTTTGTGTAATAAAACAACAGCAAGGCTGGTTTCTCTCACGTGACTATTACATTAGATATTCCCAGTCCTGTGTGTTCGGGTGTCCGATTTGTCAACTTTTTTAGTTTCAGAAAGTAAGCAACAAGCACCAACCCTAATATTAATAGGTTCAATCAGAATATTTCTAATATGAAAAATAGACTTTCTATCCTTAAATGTAGCCCTTCTCCCTAGCACAAATACTCCCCCCATACTAATACTTCTACTTCATCGATATAAAAACTATCAATATGGGGAAGTAAGCATCGAATATACCACCCTCCTTTGGCAGGAAGGATTTCGATGAAGAGGGCTAATTAGTCTGAGATGTTTCTATGAGAATGAATCATATTGGTATTTCAATAATGAATTGTATTGGGAGTGAGATGGGGTAATGACGGGTATGTGAGCTGCAATCAAGTGAATCAAGTTAAATCAATCACTGTATGCCCCGCTCTGCTAATGCGTGCTGTTTGTTGTCCGTCCGTAGTAGCGCCCCACTCCTGAATATGTTATCCATGAATCAAATTAATCACTAATGCTTTATCACTGGGCTTGGCTGAAGGCTAAAGGTTTCTGTTCTGGCAAAAGGTGAAAGGCATCTGTCTAAAGGTTCCAAGGTTACTTCTGGCTCCTGGTGTTCTCGGCTTCTTCTTTCTGGCTTACCCTTTTGGAAAGTAGGATTACACTTCAAATAATCCCGGTCCAGTTGACTAAGCCCGTTTTCCCAGTTCTCTTGCTAGGTACCGATCAGAGAAAGAGGCAAGTCTCTCCTTTTGCTTCCGAATGTAAGCAATTCAAAGGACGAAGTTCCAGTTCAACTATTGCCCAACCTTCCATCTACTCCAAAAAGGATGGATTGGTTTTATCTTCAATGAACAGGTGGATGCAGAATGCATTTTGTAAACCAGATGGATCTGGGATTTGGCTTTGCTATCACTCTAGAGGGGAGATTAGATCAGTTATCAAGTTGAGTAAATCAAAAGTGACCTATGCACAACAGCAGGGAAATATTTTGTTGATGATATGGGTTGAATCACCATTCAGTATTCAATGAAGGAACTTCTCAAAAATAGAAAGAGAAATAATCTAAGCCCGATGGATGTCATTCACACTAACATCTACACCAGATAAATTGAATTTGTCATGACTAGCTAACAATTACTGCCCAAAATCCACTCAAGATAATGCACTTTCCCTTTCCAGACAACATAAAGGAGAAAAGAATGGGTGTGGTGTACAGAAGAGAATGAAAATTATCACAACATACCTTTTCCACGTGCTCGAGAGTAAAAGCATTGATAAAAGTAGCAGTCCTTAAAGTAATATCCACAAACACCCTACTCCCCTTCAAAGGCAAACACTAACCAGGTTCCCCAAAGCTCAGTTCCAATACCTTACCTGCATAAGGATGCATTGGGTTTCCTATCTTGAATAAAGATCAAACTGCGGCAAGACCCCATTTCCTTCCATTCCCATAAAAGTACCCTTCAGAATGATGCACCACCCTACCACCACCCGTGCCCATAGCAAAAACTCCTTCTTCAGCCCTTCTACTTCCTTCCCAAACTTCATATCCACCAATTCTAGCTGAAACTGCAACATCTCCGTCGTCTTCTTCAGAAACTCCTCCAGATCTGCAATCTGGCCCTCTGATACGACATTGCCAAGGCCAGCAGTATTCTTAGCAGAGGGTTTCATGGTCCAATACCACAAAGTCTGTCCAAATTCGGCCAGAATAATGAAAAGAAAGACCCACTTGGTAAAAACCATGGCCGCTAGGTGCCACTTCAAAGTTTGCTAAGGATTTCCACAGCGGACAGGGCTTTTGCTCCTGTGCACATCCTTGACCCCTTTTTTCACCCCTCGATCATGGAACTTGTTCGCTAATTTACCATTCTGCTGATTAGGAAAAGAATTTTCTCTCCCAGAATATAAACTCGACCATAACTCGAATCCTTACCTTGCAACAAATTCCCATTGGCTTCTGCGGCCAAATTTTTTGTTTCCCGGTGAATATTTTTGTCCCAAGGGCATCAGTAACTGGACAGACTATTTCAAGTTCACCATACTCATGCATTTACACCTTCCGGGGGTGCTCGAGATGCCCTTCTCAGCTCTCCTCTGCTTTAGATCAAGATTCCCTTCTCAGCTCTCCTCTGCTCCAAATCGAGATGCCCTTCTTGGCTCTCCTCTGCTGCAGATAGTTACTAGATTGAAATTTTGAAAAGGAGGGAAAATATAACTCTCTAAATTCAAATTCAAACTCAAATGAAAAGAGTGAGGCATTTTAAATTTGGGGTTAATGAGAGGGAAAGGTTTACATTTTAGTTGAGGGTTTGTGGTCTTTTTAAGTCTATACGTATATGGTCTTATGTTCCGACGGTTTTGGTCGTTAGCACTTTACAAGTTTTCTATGAGGTTTATACTTGTTAAGGTAATATAGTTATCATTTAAAAATCTACTAGAACCTCCTAATAGTTGTTACATATGGGAAGAAATTAAACATTGAATTTTAAAGAATTGGTTAACATATGTGTGTAATATGGTCAAATTAGCTCATTACATCACAATGCTGATATTTTTAAACATGCAAGTAATTATTGATTGTGTTTGATTCGTGTAAGCTAACACTAGCGTAAAATTGTATTTCTGTTGTAACAGTTTTAACAACATTGGGAAAATTGTTAATAAATGATTTCAATTTTTTAGTATGGAAGGTTACATATTCCAATATCTTTTATCTCAACAATGTTTTTCTCAAACTTGTGATGTGGCCACTTCTATGAAGTGTCATTTGTTACATAATATTAATAAGAATTTGTTACATAACACTAATAAGAGGAGAATTTGTTCAACAATGCTTAAGAAAGTGTTTTTTTATTTTAG
>LPNX010761303.1:480020-584959 GCA_001517045.1 Pseudotsuga menziesii | reverse complement strand
CAAGGGACAGAAATGGCTGTAGGTCTGCAAGTGGTACAGGTGGCTGTGCAAGTGCAGGAAAAATGGAGGCAAAGTGGCTGGGTTTCGGCGCGGAAACAAGAGCAAAAAACAATTCGCGGACCGCGGGTATGGTGCGGGCTCGCGCGGTCGGACCACGGGTTTGAAGGCAACAGTCGCGCGCAGATCGCGGGTTTAGAGGAAATAGGCGCGGTCTAGGTCGCGGGATCCGGGCTGACAGCGGCGGTCGGAGCGCACCTGTGTTATGAACAGGCGCGGTCGGATCGCGACTGTGGGCTGAAAAAACGCGGTCGGGGCGCAACAGGGAAAGTTCAAAAACGCGTCCAGGATGCAGGAAAATGGCTGACAGCGGCGGGCTGGTTGCAGGTAAGGGCCTGAAATGTGCGGTCGGGCCACGACTGCGGAAGGAAAAAGTGCAGTTTCCGGCGGCCGAAAACGACAGCCGAAAGTACAGTACGGAAAAACAAAAGTAAAAAAAAGACAGCGGAGTCGCCAAAACTGTAGCTAGGGTTTTCACCCTAGCTTGTGCTGATGAGCACCTACTAAGGAATCTGGAATCCTTAGTAGCAGTTCAATGATGTATAAAATAAAGATAAACTGAAATACAGATTAATCTAACTACGTTCTTGAAGCTAAAGCAATAAAAAAGTAAATAACATGAAACAGAAACAGTAAAGAAAGGAATAATGGTTTTTATTGATATTACCTCCAATGAGGAGGTTGATGGAGTCCGTTGCGCTGGTCCGATGTCGGTGGCTTCGAGCTCCAAGCTGCTTCTTTTCCTTCTCCGGTGGTGGAAATGGGCCAAAAAGAGTTCTCAATGGTGAAAGTAGCTTGATGGTAAGCTAGGGTTTCGAGAATAATTTCGGCAGAGGCAGGATGCTTATGACAATGGATGTGAAATGAGGGGTCTCCACCACTTATTTATAGTTTTTTAGTGGTGGAGTGCTAGCCCATGGCTTTGGAAACCATGTGGTTTAGGGCAGCTTGTTTAGGGTTTTTTCCTCATTTTCCTCATTATTTTCTATTTTTTCTTCCCTTTTGGGGATTTTTGCTATTTTAGAGGAATTTTGGATATTTTTGGAGGAAAAAAGGGGTTTTTTGGCCTTTTGGAGGCATTTTAGGCCTTTTGGAGGCTTTTTAGTGGGATTTTCAGGGAAATATGGTAGGCAAATGGACAAATGAGCCATGTAGTGGGGTAGATGAGGTAGTTAACCATTTTTGGGTGTTAACACAAGGTGCCTTCTAAGAATATGTTGTAGCAATGTACATGGATAGTCCACTTCAACTTTCTTTAAAGATGCAAAACCAAAGGAATTACTCCAAAATTCACCAAGATCAAACACAATATCCCAATCAAGAAGAGAGGAGCATTCTTGCGCGCAAATTCTAATATTCTAAAATGAGGGATTAAACACAATGGATTGGAGCTAAGGGCATGGTCCAAGGATTGCCTTTCTTTACATCTAATATTAGCCAATACAATTCGCCAAGACCTATGGACAAGACTCACGACAAGTATAGGCATAAAATACCGAGGCTACGGAAGCAAATATTCGAGGGAAAAAGATTATAAAATCTATAACCACAGGAGGATATATTTCGTACTTGTGAGAATCAAAACGGAGTAAATCTCTCCAACAAGTACACACTCAACGATAATAATTTAAGAACTCTATAAAAGGGTTTGAAGTTTATTGTTACAATCAGTGATCAAATTTGAAGGGCAGGTCTCATTTCATTTTGAAGGGTTGTGAGAAATTGAACCCTTCGATATTGACATGTAAAACTAAATCATTCTTTTCATTTGAAATTGTAAGTGTACAACAAAATTTCCTTATTTATTAAAAACTGGGCATAAACAAAAATGATAATAAGAAGAAATATCAAGTGATTCAACATTTATATGGAATTAGTGAGGTAAACAATGTACATAATGATTTATCACGTCAAAATTCTTTTTATGGGAGATTACTCAAGAGTTAGTATAGAGGAGGAGAATCGATGGAGGAAGGTGGTTTTCACCCAGCCCACCAGGGATCCATTCCCACCGAGGCAATGGCCTGCTGTGATAAGGCTCAAAGGATAGGCGCCCCCTGGATAGACTACCGCCCCTTGTCGGGATTGGATTCTGGACGTCTCGGTCCTTGCTGAGTCACAAGTTTATGGTATATCCTGGCTTGCGGGCTGCCGGTTTATACCTTAGGGGTTATAGTGGCAGCAACGGATTTGATCCTGGGCCTGGCCCAGACAAGTTTCACAAGTTACCGATTCCCCTCGAGCTAAAAAAAAAAAGTATAGAGGAGGAGAAGCTAAAATAAAGGTTGAGAGTGAAGAAAATGTACAGGAAATGGAAGATGAGACTGGGAAAAAGATCATTTAGAAAGAGATTGGTGCACTTGTTTTGTTAATGTTAACATACCGATAACCATTAGGAGTATTAGTTTTTTGTATTGAATTGTTCTTTGGCCTATTTATTTTGTGAGGGGAATTTTTTTTCCTATCATAGGAATGTGATTAGAGTAGTTGAGAAATTCTAGCAATCTAATCTGAATGTGTAATATGAATTTGGGGATGAAAGTAGCCTCATGGGGTACTAAAACTTATTCGTGTCTAGAATTGTTTTGAGAAGATCTCCACTACTAGAAGTGCTATGTTATAAGGCCAAAAGAGATCATTATCAGATCCCTAACATTGATAATAAAAACTAAAAAGATGTATTTTGTCCTGTGCCAAGGTATCCACCTAAAACTAGTGTACTTCTAACATTGTACATCCCTCGAAGGTTTAAAATTTTTTATCCTTGTTATGACCACTTGATCATTACCATAACGAATGGTTTAAAGAAACGAATAACTTTTCCATGACATTTTACCTTACCTGTTTTGAAACGAACTTTTCTACATGTTATTAAAATCATTGTGTTATTATCTTTCCAACTAAAAACATAAGTTTTTTCCAATCCACTTTTTCATTAACGGCCAGAAAAAGTTACAAATACCATCACAAAGCTAATTTATATGCTTGTCCATATAGACCCAATTTGTGAGTAACTAGCCATTCAATTTCAAACTCCACCTAATCCCTTAGCATCGTCTTCACCATAATAAACCTAAGTATTAAAACACTTAAAAAAATATCCTTCAAACTTTAGTCTCAAGTCTACTAACATTTAGATGTCAAATGAGATGGATTGATAGGGATTCCCATTTTTATTTTCAAAACTCACTGCATATAATTATTATTCAAACAAGTTGAAAAAATATCCTTCAAACTTCAATGCAGATCTTACTAGTATCTTGATCTCACATGAGAAGGAGTTTGAGAGGGATTTCACAATCATCTTTTCAAAATTCCATCTTAAATTTATGTGAAAAGGTTAGACAAAAAACAAGGATTATTATATACTCTAATCTCTTTGTGAACCTTACATGATTAAAAAATGTCATTTTGACAAAAAAACATATTTACAATCTCTTCTCTTAAATTCTGGGTTGATAGGTTTGAGTGGTATGCAAGGTAATGGAAGACTCCATTTGATATAAGGTTCATCATCAAGACAATGAGTCAAGGAATAAATATTTATTAATATATATTTAACAACCCATTTCAAGAGAAAACTAGGAAATTGATAATGTGGACTATATGACTAAGAGCAAACCCAAACCCTAAAAATGTTAAGCTAGATAGTGAGGAAGCCTAAGTTTTTTTTTCAGAGTAAATGTCCACAGGAAACCCAGCAATACTTCCCCACATTAAGCTAGATAGTGAGGAAGCCTAAGTTGTGATTAAAACAAACAGCGTAAATTGCTACAATGATTCTAAACTTAGAATAAAATAAAAGTCTAAATTAAATTTATTAATATCAAATATTTTTCTTAATGAATAAATTGTCAATTACTTAACCTATTTTTTATAAACTATAGAACTAAATGTAATGTCGAATTATGACCTAGAAATACTACAAGTTTTTCTATAAAAGAATAATTTAAGAGAACTTTTTAATAATTAATGAGTTATTGACCATAACCTAGGAAATATTTAATGTAAAAAAGTAACATAAATTATCATATCTCATTTACTATAGTACAACGTAAAAAGAATAATTCTAACAAAAAAACAAAAAACTTTAAGATTAATCTACTTCAACTTAATCGTGTATTGATATCTGATCCTTTTATAATAAAACTCAACCTAGATTTCATTAAAGAACACTGTAATAATTAGAGTCATAGTTTTGAACAGTGTAAATCATTTCGATTATGGTAAAAACCATTTATTTGTTTTAAGCCAATTCATCTCTTTGATTATTTTTATATTCAGTTGTAAAAAAAAAATTAATTTAATTTTTGTCTATTATAATTTATATTTTATGGTCAATTTAAAATGTACACAAACTTATTGGAAATTGGAAATGAAAATAAAATCATTTTGAATCAATAAGTGCGTACCCCAAAGGAATAGTCATTGAGACTAGTCACAATAGTAAGAGGGAGATATACCGCTCTAGGTGAAATGCACCATGAAGTACAAGTTATCTTACTTATGTAATAACAAACTCTTTTCTCCCTATATATTTCTTTCAGTGCATGTAGTTCCTATAATGTAATGAAATTGAGTTGGAATGCTCGTAGTGCCTATAATGGTTCAGTCTATCTATTCATGAACTATTCATGAACAAATATATCTATCCATGACATAGGCAAGAGTAGGTGAGTAGATAGATTGTAGTAAGGGAGGGAGCACAAAGAAAGAACCAAAGTCAATACAAATTGAAATGGTTTACATCGAATGCATACATCGCACGTTCTTATCCATGTGGCCTCCCTAATGTAGGGGATATCCTCATAAAAGTAAATACCTTCTATACCCTTAATTATATAAATCCTAGAAATTGGAAATAAAAAGCTTATGTATCTCCAATATTGACATCTTATCCTAGTAATTTTACGGAAACACTTCAAATTACTCAAGAAATATAAAGTATTTTAAACTTTTTTTTGGTTATATTATAGTTTATGGATTTCAGATGCACACAAACAAATTGTAAATTAGAAATAAAAAGAAAATAATTTCCAACACCTAAATGTTTTAGGAGAAAAAACTATTTGTTCAACCTCCGAAAGCCCACAAGAGATGACTATAATACACACTTGATTATAATTTGTGTGGAAACCTATAATTCACATCTCTATGGACCTCACATGATTCACATTGGAAACCGTTGGAGAATATTCTGCCACTCATGTCATGGAGAAAGATCTCATACAAATATGGAGACACATGGATGGATACAACATCATTATTATTTTAGCTAATTAGATTACATACATATATAAAGCAGTCTCTAGTCTCCTGGTCCCTCAAGCATATAGTTTATTGAACTTAGATACGGGACAACTTTGTTGGGTCGGTGAAAGACTCGATTGTTTGGTTGTTGATAAAATAAGGCATTGGAATTTGGAAGGACATTTGAATGGAGTATCAATTCCTCTTTATGGCGGCTCTATTGGTCAAGTGTGATTGAGCCTACCTAAAAGAAAAACCCCCGAATGTAATACCTAATTCTTTGAGGAAACAACTTTTTTTATTAACCCTAAATTCAACAATTATTTTTAGAATTGAATCATGTCCTCCCCAGATGCTCTATTCAAAGTGATCAAACAAAAGCCCCAATTTTAGGTGGATTATGGATAGTCCCTCCAATGTATATCAATTTTATACCCCACTTCTAAGTGATCAAACAAAATCCCTAATTTTAGGTAGATTATGAATAGAATACTATAATGAAGAACTTAAAATTCTCCAACAAATATCACTACAAGTTGGGTGTCTAGTGTCTACCATAGTCAACAAGGAAGACAAATCATAAACACATGTTTGGGAGGTTTGCAACATGGAGGCTGTTGAAATCATGTTCTTTGGTAGCTTACTGCACTCCTAGTCCCTCATTCATGATTCCCATCAAGGTATTCCCTTGTTTAGATATATTGGTAGACAATTTGTACTTCTTGTTTCCATTATTAGAAGGCTGACATGAAAACAAAGGGGGTGGATTCTACAAAATTTACATTGTTGGTTGTTAAATATTTTATCCTTTCAAGCTTTGGATTTCATTAAGGAAATTGGAATAAATAAAACACTTGTATTCAAATATTGTTCTCTATTTCAACCTAATGTTTGCAATTCACAGAAGATAAATAGCATTGATAGATTTGGAACTCAAATACAAGGCTCTTTCTTCTTGCTCCTCCTCCCAAACAAAGTTGTGGTCCTAGACTATGAAAAATGATACATTATTTTGGTTCTAATTTCATTTAAATACTGGTTTTTTTAAGGTTACATCTAATGAGTATTTGAGACTTAGTCTCGCGGACACGTAATCGCATAATACATTACAAATTTCAAACAACATTTTGGATGGAGAAATTTTAAACCCTTATATTTATAGAATTAAAAGGCACTCCAACCAGCAACACATTTAACTTTTCTCCACATATAAAATGTTACACAACTGTACAATACTATACATACCTGTAAATTCATGACAACCAAGTTGACAGCTTAGCTCTGCATAATACTTTGGAGGAAATAGAATTTAGGGAGACATTGAAGCATAGAATTAGAGAGTTGAGAGTCCGAGTCTCGACCTTTGATTGTCCTATACTCGTAAACCCAGGATAATGTTTTTTTTTCCACAGGCTCTACCAATATCTTTAAGTTTTGGGAATCTCAATCCATCCTACCCAATTTTTTACCTTTGCTCCTCTTGATCCTACATGTGACGAAGGTGGAACCTTCGAGTTTCCCACCGCAGATTACAATGAGGAATTACAGTGTGCAATCGTTTCCTTATACAAAAAGACTATTCAAAGCAATGCCATCCCAATTCCACAATATCACAATGCTTCGGAGTTGGTTTACCTTCCCCGAGATAGGCGAATGCATGTTTGTGTATTTCACATGATTACAAAATAAATCATTTTATAATTGCTTCTACATAACATAGATATATCTTTGCAGGTGAGGACAAACTGGGTATTGTTTTCCCGAGGTGTCTGGAGACTTTTAGAGATCATCCTTTGTTATGCCGACTCTCAGGGCGTAGATCATAGAGCCCACGGGAGGAAGAGGAAGAAGAAGAAGAGGACTCAAGTAAAAAGGTGAGGTGAGTGAGGAGATGAGATGTAATAGAGATATTTGCAGGAGCAACGCACTGGTGGTATAATGATGGAAACGAGCCTCTCCAAATTGTAGCCATTGTTAACACAGGAAACCCTCATAAACGACTCGGGTGGAAGAACTACTGTGTAAGCATCCCAAAAAATTAAGTCATGATAATCTTCAGTTAGGTATATGACAAATTCTTTCATTTCTTTTAGAGTTGACTATATGCATATTGTACAACCCTTCTCTCTGGCTGGCCCTCCATTCCAATTTCCTTTGCCTCTACTGCCTAACCTCCTTCCTCCGACGAGATAAGTAGAGTAAGCGACCTATCTGGATCGGGGAGACTAGGAGTGTTGATTCAAGTGATTTTGACCCCTGTAAATGATTGGAAATTGGAATAAATCCTAGAATCTTGGACTAACTAGTATAGGATATGATTCATGAGCACAAACAAAGGGAAGCGTGCTGCTAGCGTGCTACTAAAGATCCATCATCCAAGTATTGTGGTGGTCATAATAGAAATGTCTAGTACTAGGTGAAACCTTGGTCTAGAAACATCCATACCCATTGGAGAAGGTTAGTTTGAAATCTAGCAAAGATTGCTCAATGCATTGTAAATTCCAACTTGTAAGTTGTAACCAAAAATCCAACACCATTAGTTTTTCCTTACGGAGCCTTGATAGTTGAGGGTTATCAAATCAATTCACCATCCATAGATATGACTCATATGAGCTTTTAATTTCACATCATATACTCAAATACTCAAGTGACTTGTAAGTTGTGAGATCACATGACTCGGTGAACAATAAGATGACAGATGGAAAACGGAGTTGGTAGGTGGCATCATCTCATACCAATATTTAATGAATTTTGTGAATAAGTAATGCATGCCAATTCCATTAAATGATTTAAAAGTGAACATCAAATCCTGACTCACCAAGTTGAACTTGAAACTAGGAATCCCAGTGGCCCACCGTGGTCCATGCCGATTGGGATTGAGATCCTCATCCATGATCCAACTATTCAAGGGAACTTGGGAATGCTTTGAGTCCCAAATCTCCCATAGTCCACTAAATCACCGATAACCCCTGGAAGGGAAAATTTTGTAGCTGCCCTTCTGTTGCAAATTTACCCAGGCATAATCAATTTCATTATTGAGGTGCTGGAAATGAAACTAAATTTTTTTTGCATGGTAAAATTATTTTTGGCCTTCTATGACGTTTAAAATGGCCTTTGAAGGGCTTTCAAGGCTTCAAATTTGAAGCCTGGTTACAATAAAAATCATCCCGACTGAGAAATTGATTTGTTTGAATGAATACTCCATTTTGATCTTACTTGAAAACAAGGCATATGAGGTTAGGAAAGATTGTGGAAAAGTTTTACGAAAATGCAAACCACCAAACTGAATATATATAAAGAAGAGTTGGAACCAGTGACAAAACCTCAAATCCAACCAAGGGACTATAATAATAATGAGAGATGATAAAGGGAAGTTATTGTAGTGATGGATACAAATAATTTTGAATAAAATATGCATGATCATTTATCTAATTTCAGCAGGATATGGAGTCGAGCAGGATATGATCATTTATATAAAAATACAAGAGGATATGGAGTCGAGCCTTGATAATAATCTAAACCAAATAATCATTACAAAATACCCCATCATTCCAAGGATATATGGATTACCCAAAATACATAAAGTTGTTGCTCAGTGAACACAATCAGGTTTGCTACATACCAAATGGAGAAGTTTCTTCCAAAAACTCGAAAACCACTAGCTTCCCTCACACATTCTTATATCAAAGGTTCATCACATTTAATTGAAATACTAAAGGACATTCACCTTAATGAATAAGAAATAATGGCTAGTTTAAATATAGTCTCTCTATACACAAAAGTTTCTATTGATGAGGAAATCAAGGTCATAAAAGTTAACCTTGGTAAACATTAGCTTAAAATCAACATATTTTATTTTTATAGGTGATATTTATGAACATGTAGGGGGCATTGAGATGGGATCACCACTCTCTAGAGTGGTAGAAAATTTACATATGGAATACTTTGAGAAAACAACCTTGGATTCCTTTCCTATAAATATAGAGGAATGGAAGAGGTTCGCCCATGACACCAACATATTTTGATTACATGGAATAGATAACTTAGAAAAGTTACTAGCATTCCTTAAGAATCAATATGATCCTATTAAGTTCACCATGAAAATCTAAGAAAACAACCAACTTCCATTTCTCGATGTTCTAATCACCAAGAGAAAAGATGACTTTTGTCCCACCAGGTTTTATGAAAGAAACTAAGACGGACATATACCTATAAGGAGACTCACATCATCAATGAGAAAAAAATTAGGTATCATAAAAACTCTTGAAATTAGGGAAGTTAGGATCATTGTTGTACAGGAATAAACACCTTATAATCGAAGGTCTGGGGTTACCAACATACTCATTAAACTTGCAGGAAATCAACTCTAGATTACAGAAAGGGAAATAGGAGGACAGAAAAGACTCACCCGATACACAACGGTTGATCCTAGCTTTGTCCTCTTCTGCTCTGCTTCTCCTCCAAAGCCTTCTGGGATGCTTCTCCTTCACCTGTCAAGAGCAAATCCTCCAAATGCAAGATGATACATGTATATAAAACAGGTTAGATAAATCATATATAGAGTGCTTAATCATAACAATTCATCAAACCATGATACATGAAAGACATTCAAGACACATATGGAAGAAGGATTCTCTTTATTAACAATAATGAATGAGTTCAGATTACAACCCAATGCCTGAAACAAGGACTCCTCTGCAACCAAAGGATTATGAGTTCCACTGCTTCAAAGACTTCTGAATAGACTCCACCAGCATAACTTTGCTTTCAAGTATATATGATTAATACCCTCCCCAAGGCCTTTATTTATACTTGGTGAAATAAGGAAGTTTCGAATGTTGAGGAGGTTGAGATGGAGGTTGAGATAGTTAAGGTGATTATGGTTAAGGGGTTAACTAATCTAAAATAATCATGATTTATTATTTTTAATGTCGAAGGAAGGTGTACATGGGTATTAATACTGGCAACTCGCATATGACATGCGAGTTTCTCTAAGGGTAACCCGCGTACAAATCTGTACATGAGATGCAATAACCGATACTTGCGTACAACACGCGAGTTGCATATAGGAAGAGTCGTGTACAGAACTTGACATACTTAAAGGTAAAAATAACCAGCTGGATGGATGATAAATGTAGTTCATAATATGTCCATCTATAGTGTTTTAGGCAACCCTCAATCCATAAATGTCCTTTTGTGTGCCAACATAAGGAATGTCGACATTCGGACGGAGAGGTGCCATTCATGTGGATAACAAATGCCCCCTAATGTGTGAGGTCAGAGTGAAACGATGGCTGAAATACATTATAATCTTTATCTTTGGAGAACTCAGAAATCCAATGGAGCAGAGATAGTACCTGAAAAAAATACATAGTAATGTCATATACAAAGTCATATTTGAGGATGCTATGTTCAATTTACTGGAACACTAGCTCCTTTACAATATTTGAGTACATCATATGATACGGGTATAAAACCACATATATTACAAAGGTGGATCAAAGCCACAATATACAAAAATGATAAGTCTTCAAAGATCTGGAAGCTGTGTATATGAATAGAACATAATCTTGTGCAACTTAGTCCATAGGTGAGGAACTAAGGTATTCATAAATATCCCAAAGAACCAGTACAATCCCAGCCATGTGAGTAAAAGTAAGTTGAATTCAAACATGGAAGGAATTCAACAGTTTGTTAATCAATAAGTAATAATTAACAAATGAAGCAAAGAAATTCACTAATGAGGGAAGTGAATCCTGAGCTACGATCATCAAAACTCTAGGTCTTCATCATCAGGAAGTACTGAAATGGAACCATGCTGTGATAAGGAAGGCAATAGATCCTCCAACAGATCACAAGAGTGACTAGGAACTGGGTAACAGAAGGGAGACATAATAGATAACAGATATAAAAATGATGGGATTGGGATATACATCAAACATTGGGTGAATTCCTTGAACAATGAGCACGACACAGAGATGAACCAAGGCAATGATTAACTGATAGATAGAACAACTAGACTTATCTGTCATGTAGGAGACATGATCAAATTACCCAGGTATAATGAACAAGAGGAGGAGTAGAAAAATAAAAGTAATAGATGAACAAAAAGTGATCACTGAAACATGGCTATTGGAAAAGACAAAGAGTGCTATGTTCAAGGAGGACATGCTGCCACTACTGAAAACAAGAGAAAACTTATTCCTTACCTTCCCTGTTAAATTTTAACGAGTCCAGGAAAGTTAACTCGAATCCCTATTCATTTTTTAACAAGCTTGAAGAGACAGGAAAATAATGCTTGATAGTGTCACTGATTCGTGGATTTAATGAGCCTGAACTAGTACATGCTCAGTTGGTGTTTTCACATTTAGAGAGTCTGAAAACTCCAAAGAAGACTCCAAGGGGGTCCTTTTTCATCCAATTTAGTCTCCTGAGGCCAAAAAAGTATAAAACATACCACGGAAGAACTCTCTTAACTTCCGTAGATGAAAAGGTGAACCATTTTCATACTTAGTCAAGGAGGTCCAAAAAAGGTTAAATTACCACCTTCCCAATGCTCCTTCCAAAACAACATAAAATAGCTTGAGTCTTACGAGTGTGAAGGAAAGCAAGATCACTCAGAAAGATCCATTTGATTACGAGAAATGGGACTTACAACAATAAAATCGTTGCTTTGTTCTTAAGTGTTTAACGAGCATGACAAAGACACAAAGTACACTCAGAATCTTTTTCATGTTTAGGTCCAGAGCACGAAAAAGAGAAAACTAAGCTCATACCGGGTGTTCCTTTTCCATAAATTTAGTCCCTCAATTCTGGAAAAGTGATAAACCTATACCTGAGAATACTCTTCTCAATTCAAAAAGAAAAGAGAGTGATCCTTTCTCATATTATTCCGCATGGTCCGAGAAAGAGATAACCTACCACCAATGTGAATTCCCGTTCACATATTCTTAACGAGCTTGGACGGACAAGTTAACTCAGTAGTCAAGTCTGTTTTGAAGGAGTCAGACCTGTGCCTAAAGAAACTCCATAAGGGAAGGGAGTCCTATAAAGGGATATCTTGTAAAAAGAGATTCAAAAGAATCTCTATTTGACGTGAAATAGCTAAGAGGATACCCCTGTACCTGAAACAGTTGCGGCATGAGTACCAAAGAACAACATAGGCTTGAAAGGAAGATACTCATGAAAAAAGGGTCCTATCCACGGAAGAAAAATGGTAAAAACATGGAGCTAATGGTTTAGAATACCATAGTCCGTGGCAAAATGTTGAATGCTAAGGTTAATGTGGATTGAATAAAGATGCCAAAAATGTATTGGAAATGACAAAACCACCCTATTGGAGCAACAACACTTGATAATGGTGGAAAACCTATTTCAAAGAAAAAAGAAAATATGGTATTAGTTGAATGGATTTCCAAACTATAGAAAAAACCCACTTAGAGAAATAAAATTTCTATAAATAGTTGAAAATCAAAACAAAACTCACCATTTGAAATTTTTAGCCATAAAAAGAAATTTATTCCCTCTACCTTTGTTCGATCGTTGTGGACAATAAAACCGACGAAATCGAATTCCACAAGTTGCAGGTAAGCCTACAGCCTGAGCTCTTCATTTTGATCCTAGCAATTATTAATTTAGAGTCCGAATTTCATGTTTAAAAGCATCCTGAAGCGTGCCACGGCGCGTACGTGGGTTTACTATGTGAAGACTCACGTACACGCATTCTGTACTTGAGTTGCCTATATATACAGTTGTGTATAGTACACGACATGTCTAACTAGACAGTCGCGTGTACTGCATGAAGGATAAAAAGCTAAATATGATAAAAAAAATTAGAATTTTTCCATGAAATTACTGAATCAAATTACTTGTTTTGCTAGGTGAAAATATGGTTCTAAAATGGAGGGAACGGGAGCATGAAACAATGGACCAGGCAGTGCTCCAAAGTGCACCCATGATAAATGCATTGCGAACAAGTGGGCTGCTAAAATTGTTTTGCACATCACCCATGCGGGCCAATGTCCGCCTACTTGAGTTCATGATAAATTATTGGGATCATGATTTGGGGATGTTCGACCTATAGGATGAAACCTTGGATATTACTACTGAGGACATGTATTTCATTACCGATCTGTCATGACAAGGATCACTAGTCAACTTAGAGGGCACCGAAAGGGGCGGTGACCCTTTAAGTGTTCAAAACGACATAGATGTGTTTTGCACACTGGGTACTCAAAAGAGAGGGAGTTCTGTCCCTATTGTACATATCCGTTACTTTACTCTATAGGTACTTGCGAGCACCATCATGAGGATTTCAAGATCTGCCTCTTTACATTTGGCTACACAGAACCAAATGAGGCTGGCAGTGGACTGTTTTCGTGGTGCTCTCTATGATTGGTGTTCAGGAGTTGTCTCTGTCATGAAAAGACAACTGTCTGATTGCAAGAGAGGAAGGTGAAAGAACTTTGGTTATGCAAGCATATTATTTTCCTTCTTCTTTGAGAGAGTACCAGGGTTGAGCCTTGCCATACCTCTACCTATCCGATCTCCACGTCATCCGAGGCTGAGCAAGTGGGGAGACATCTTCCTCCATCAAGGAGGAGGAGACATAGTACATAATGTATATGATGATGATTTCTATACCTGGTGGGAACGAATACTACCAGCACTGGAGCAGTTTCCATATGCCAGCATGGACTTTCGAGGTGACCCAAACGTTGTCCTCCCTCCAAGAGGAGCATGGGGAGAGCTAGGGAAATAATTTTTAATTTTTATCATTTTTCAAATTTTTATGGACTTTAAAATGATAGATGTATACATATGTACATGTCTTAATCCTATAAATGTGTCAAAATCCATATATTGGACCGGTCCACCCTGAGGGGCATCCACACATGTTTGTTCATCTTGTCATAGGCGAAGACCCGGGACTGATCAGGGTTCCAGAGGGGAAGCTGGCCAGGATGACCCAAAGAGTACCTACCTTATGGATAGAGCATATCCCAACTTCCATGCAAGAGTTCGTTGTTGGAGTTCCACCGGTCTGGTTACGGCTTTTCAGGCAAGTGGTCAGAGCGATGTTTGTATATATAGAGGATGTGGAGGTTTCCAAAGCCGAAGAGGCTGAGGAAGCTAGAGTATAGAGGGACCATGGGGACCAAGGTGGTCCTGTGTAGATCTAGGACATTTTGATGGACTACGATCCACATTTTTGTATATTTTGTATATGACGAGATCTAAGGATCAGACTTGACCTATCTATGGACAGATATTTTACATATATATATACTGTTGTTGGTGGTGGTTTATTTACAAATGTTTTTTATATGTGTGCTGTATATCTTTATGAAATGTGTGTTATATCCCAATCTAAAATGTAATTAGCATATGCATCAGTCAATTGATTCTGATTTCGTGGAATGTGATTGAATTTAATAACTTCAAAACTTCTTTCCACTAACCGAATTTGCATGAACTGACGTAATAGAATAGGATTTCGTACCTGATAAGCTCTATTGAGCTGGGAGACCACTAGCTGAGAGCCTAGATGAACTTTAAGCTGGGTGATACCACGTGACAAAGCATCCCATAGGAGCTCAATTACAGCCCTATACTCAACAACATTATTAGAAGTAGGACCTAAACAAGCACCTGCCATGGCAACAAGTTGTCCTGAGGGAGAGTAAATAACTCATGCTACTGAAGCTAGGTTACAAGTATGATGGCTGGCGCCATCAGCGAACCCTATATACCTTTTAGAAGACATATGCAACAACCAGCATATAATATAAAAAACAAAACCGACAACATAATGTACATAAAAATACATACAATAAAAATACAAGAAAAAGTGGTAAGCCTAAGCATAGTACTTTTTCAAGTAGAGACCATTTCTAGGCTCAGGTAGCTCATTCCCATAGAAATCCACTAACTCATATTCACCCTTCTTTAAAACTTTCGAAACGACATAAGGTCCTAACCACATGGCCTTGAATTTTCCTGCCCCTAGGGGTTCTTTGTCTTGGTCCCAAAGCAAGACAAGTTCCCCTTTAGAGAAAACCCGAGGTTTGACCGATTTATCATACTGATTTTTTACCCTATTTTTATGAGCTTGATTAGCAGTCGGCACATCTCTACACAATTCATCTAGGTGTTTTAAATGTACCAAACTTTCCTCAAGCTACGTCGTATCAAGTAACACATGAATAGTTATCTTTAAAGATGGAATTTCACACTCAATCGAAGTAACTGCTTCCACTCCATGAATGAGTTGGAAATGGGAGAAACCCATAGCAGTTTTTACGTTAGTTCGGTAGGCCCAAATAGCAGGATATAACATGATGTGCAAGTTAGAATGAGCTGCATCAATTGTATGTTTAAGGATAGTTTTTAAAGTTTTGTTGACAGCCTCGACCTAACCGTTTGCTTGCGGATAGTATGAAGATGAATGTTCTTATCTAAATCCGAGCATAGTAGTCAGTTCCGTCATCATGTTATTTTGAAAATGACTGCCATGGTTAGTGGCAATCACTTTGGGTATACCAAATCGCGCTATAATCTGATTGAATACAAAGAAAGCTGTTGTTTCCCCATCGGCTTTAAATGTAGGCATTGCCTCTGCCCGTTTCCTAAAATAGTCAACATCAACAATGATGTATTTATGCCCCCGGTCGAGGCTGGGTTGCATGTCATGTAATCAATCCCCCATTTCATGAAGGGGCCTACCGAGACAACGGGAAATAATAGAGCAGGATGTGACCGCATTTTCCTAGTGTAAAGCTGACATCGATGACAATGATTCACTGCTTCCACACAATCTTTAAGGAACGTGGTCTAGAAATAACCGACACGTAGTATCTTCTAGGCCATTGCTAACCCAGATTAACGACCCCCACATGCTCCACTGTGGGAATCATTCAGGACAGTTTCTGCTTCCTCATGGGTAAGGCATCAACGCAAAATGGAATATACCCCTCTTAGATATAATTTATCTCCTATGATGAGGTAGTTCTTCGCATGAAGGCATAATTTACGTCATTCATCCCTTGAGGAAGCTGCAGGATACTTCAAAGTCTGTAGATATATAAGAATATCTCCATACCAAGGATTAGAGGTGGATATCAAGAAGATGTGCTCATCTAGGCATGAGTCATCTTCAACAGCTACATCTTCTTCAGTAGGAAATTCTGTTATAAGTTCAGAAAATACTAAGGACTTCTTAGACTTAGCGGATTGGAAATCCAAGTCAAACTCTTGGAGAATGACTATCCATTTGTTAAATTTTTCCCCAACAATCCGCCGGGAAAAAACATATTGAAATGGATTCACATCCGCCACTACTATGGTGGTCCTCAGTAAAATGTAGTGACATAACCTCTGAATAGCATAAACGACTGCTAAGGCTAATTTCTCAACGTGAGAGTATCTAAGTTCAGGTCTAGCCAAAGCACGGCTAAGATAATAAACGACGTGATCTACAAGCTTATAGTCCTCCTGGACTAGTACTACCCCAATGGTCGACTCAAACGCAGCCAGATATAATATAAAATCCCTAGAATAAACTAGTGAACGCAATAAGGGTGCCGGCAACAAAGATTTTTTTAATGCCTCAAAAGCAGGTTGTGCGGTTTCATCCCATAGAAACGCGGTGTCCTGTTTGAGCAGGTGCATGGAACCCTTAGTGATCTTGGCATAGTTAACAATAAAACATTGAAGAAAATTAGACTTTCCTTGCAGGCTTTGAAGTTGCTTGATAGAACAAGGAGGACGAAGATTTACAATGGCCTCAACTTTTAATGGATCCACCTGAATGCCTCTACTAGAGATAATGATCCCGAGCAATCTTCCTGACTCGGCACAGAATACACACTTGTGGGGAGTCAAGCAGATTTTATAATGTCTGCATCTCTCAAATATCAACCGTAAATGATCTGGATGCTGAATCCTCTTACGAGAATGTGTAGGAAGATCATCAAGGTATGGTTCGACAATGGCTTTAATATCATGGAAAGAAAAGTTCATAGCTCGTTGAAAGGTTTCCCCAGCATTTTTCAATCCAAAGGGCATTGTCTTGTACGCGAAGGTACCCCAAGGACAAATGAAAGCAGTTTTATGTTGGTCTTCCAGTTTTATTTCAATTTGATTGTATCCGGAGAAACCATCCATAAACGAGAACACCTCACTTCCTGCACAAGCATCTATAATCTGTTCTATAAATGGTGTGGGATAGTTGTCCTTAGGACAGGCTTTATTGAGGTCCCTAAAGTCTGTACAGACATGAATAGTCCCTTGCTTTTTATGAAAAGGAACAGGATTGGATACCCATTCTGTCAAAGCTATGGGATAGATAAAACCAGCCTTCAACAGATTTTCAACTTCAGCCTTCACAGTCGCCGCTTTGCGCAGGTTAATAGGTCTTAACTTTTGTTGAACTGGTTTGGCATCAGGATATGTTTGGATTTCGTGTTCAACAATCGGTGGATCTATGCCTGGAATCTCCTCATATGACCAGACAAAGACATCGTGGAATTCCTTAAATAGTGCAGTATAGATGGCAATCTCTTTAGGAGAGCAATTTGCACCTATATATATATTTTCCATGACATCAGGGTTCAGAGAGATGTTAATAGGTATGGTGGCGGAAATATTTTCCATATTCCCCTCAGCAAACATTCCTTCCCTAGGCAAGGGATTGGTAGGTATATCAACATCTTCTAACAGTCTCAACCGAAACTCTTGATTTTCTATTCTGCTTAGTTTTGGAAGAAAATAGGAACGATGATGAAGATCCTCACAAATCTTACCACGTCCACTCATGGCTTACAAAATGGCTTCATTAGAAGGTAAAAACATGTCTAAATAATCTATAGAGTGCGAAGACTTTTCCACCCATGCAGGAAAATAGACTTCTTCTAGATCTTCTGAGACTGTTAGAGGATCTGGAATGGGATCAACAGTGGCTTGCATGATAGCTTGATAAGCTACCTCCACTGCCGATAAGGGCACTTCTGGTTCATGGGGGGATGGGAGAACCCAAGGATCAGTCCTATCGACAACCGTAGCTATGGACTTCCCCACACTAGTAGAACCAGTATAATTAACCGGGGCTGGAATATCAAACGTTCCCATCAGTGATGTGTACATTTCATCCCCCAAGCTCTGTGTAGTAGGTTTGACCTGATAAACCAATGGCACAGCGGACTCGTTAGACTATAAACGAACTTTTGAAGTATAATCAAGTTGATCAATAGTAACCAACTTGCCCTCATGTGGAAAAACCACTACATGGAAAATGACCGATGCAATAGCGGACATTGCATAAGTCCAGTTTCTTCCCAGAAGCAAATTGTAGTCCAAAGGAGCATCAATCACTTCTACCTCAACAAAAACTACTTTTCCTACCAACTTAATTTCAAAAGCCAGCAGGATACCATGCGGACGGAAGGACCTTCCATCAAAAGCAGTCAGCAGAGTGTTTGATGGGACCAACTCTGGGGATCCAAGAGCTTTCCAATAGGTCTAGGACATAACACATGTAGAAGCACCCTCATCAACAACTGCCCTTCCAATGGTCTTTCCGCCATGGATGACATCTATTGATAAGGCTACATGGTAAGGTAGGAGAATCTTAACATCAGACAAATGAAATTTCGCCATGAGACTCGATGAATCCATGCTGCCTAAAGCTGCTAAGAGGGCATCCCGCTGGGCAGGACAACTCTGTAACACCTCTAAAGCTCACATTGCACACGGGGTTTGAGCTAAATCTTCAACCACAGAGTAGTTTGAAGCATCCCTATCATTAGGGTTATGCAAGGTCTTCTTGAAGACACATTTTGGTATCTTCGGCATAGTTTAAGTAGGTTTCTCTATCGTGAGAGGGTTAGAAGTTTCACCTACAGCTTTACCCTTCTTAGAAGTCTCTTTCTCATAATTTTTATTCCTTGTCTGCAACAAAGTCGAAGATCGAACCATGTTGATATAGTTTGGGTCAGGGGCACTTTAAGTGCCCCCCGCTACATTAGAAGCTGAAGCTGAGTTCTGTCCTTGGGGAAAAGGATGCTTTAGGACAGTCGGTTGTTAAGCTTTAAGCAGATTTTGGGCTTGATCCATAAGGGGACAAAGGTGAGTAAGGTGGTCCTCGTGGCACAACTTACATGGGAACTTGACCTTCTTCTTTTCTTTCTTCCCCCCATCAACATTGTTCGTGGGATTTTGCTTGTTTTGGTTTCCCTCTCCCTTCTTTCCTTTCTTTTTTTCCCCCTGCGCTGCTGATTGCCCTTCTGAGAGGTTTGTGCAAAAACATTTGCACTCTGGGGGGTGGAGGCAGCCTTTGCTGCCTCCACCGTAGACTGCTTGACGGATAACTGATGAAGTTGCTTAGCCAAATATTCTACGGTGCGAGAGTTAACGGACCCAACCACACCATCGGCATGGGGTCCAGGCCTAGGCTTCTCTGCATCGTGCGTAGGCCTTCGTGCCTCAAGGATAGTCTCATACAAGATCCCAGATTGTGAATAAATCAAATCCAGTTACTGGGCCCTGATAATGGTTTCTTCTTCATTCATCACTCCTGAAGTGGATACGTCCTTAGATATGTAGGGTAATAGTGATTTAAGGAACCACTCTAGAAGGAACTCAAGAGGGATAGTGGCTTTTATAAGGCTCTTTCGCCTCCACCACTCTTGGATGTGATCTGAGATGTGGGTAGCCTTGTTTTGCCTAAAGGTAGACAACAAGTTCGTTCTGAAATCATATCGGACGGGAAGCTGAAAGTGGCTAAGAAATGCACTAGCCAAGTCCCAGAAACTATTGAAAGCAGTAGAAGGCAATTCAATATACCATTTTTCCGTAGTACCTGTTAAGGTTCTCTGGAATAGCCTCAACCTCACTGAATCTTCATTCAGCGAATTCGAAGAACACCATAAATGGAATGTGGTGGCATGAGCCCCAGGATCTTCACCGACTTTGCCCTTGAATTTAGGGATGTCCGATGGCAATTTGGTGGGAACAGGTGGCCACAAGAGGTCATGCCTCACCGAGTCATTCATCAATTTTGACAAATATGGCAAATTTAAGGTTGCTAGGAACAGAAGTTTGGGTCGAACCGGGGTAGTAAATGTGCCATCTTGGGGGTTAGAGGGACCTGCCCCCGAATACCCATAGGTAAAAGTGGGGTTGCCCCCTACCATCGGTTGTGAAGTGGGTAGAGTACTCTGAAACGGATTCCATCCGTAAGCCATAGGATTGTGTGTGGGAGGTGCAGTATAAGAAGTTTGGGCCATCCCAATAGAAACAGGGATCTAAAAGATAGGAGCCAGTATCCCTCCGCTAAACAATGAAAAGGGAGAGCTCATAAATGGAACCGAAATCGGAGTTTGGAAACTTTTCCCATAAGAGGTATTGTTCCCAAACTACACTCTTACATAGGAAGGTGATGGGCCTACATATGGAGTGGATGGGGGAATGTGCCCCCCATTCTAAGGAAACACTTGGACAAATGCCAAGGATCCTACCGGACCACTCTGGGTAGTATATGGAAAGGAAGAAGGAACAATAGGTATACTAGGGATCCCAATAACCATGTCACCAGAAGTACCTGCTAGGTTTGAGTGAGCCGGTGGTTGAACCACCCGACTCGCTGGAGTCAAAGTTGTAGAAGCTATACTAGATCTAGGGGCACTTATCGGGGGAGGTAGTACCCCTTCAACCGGAACGGCTGAGGTGAACACAAAAGAACTTTCTCCCGAAGAAGACATAATCCTACCCACAAGGACACCTAAAACAGGTGAATCAAAAGGTCTAACCTGAATGATCACGAGATCGTTTAAATCAGTCAAGGGTGTGTTAAAATTTATCACAAACTCGTCAGTCTGCAAGTCTTCTATCTCAACTATATCAAGATAAAAACGGTTAGCTATAAGTTCTGGTTCACCTAGGACTTCACTTATCCCTACCGGTTCAAATGAACCATCTGTTTCCAATCTCCTCCTTTGGGGTGGGGGTGGAGGCTCCAATGTAACAAGAGGAGGAAGGTTTCTCAACCTTCTTGACCTTCTAATAGGTTGGTCCTCCATGATTGAAAATTTGACAAATAAAACCCTAAGGCCAACTAAACACAGGCAAAACCACAGAGCATACACTATAAAATTCTTAAAGCCTCAAACAATCAATCAAGGGTGAAAGATGTACTTTCCTGAAGAAAGATGAAGAACGATTACTTGGTGTCCTTGAAGTGGTTCTTAGGCACAAGCGGAGGAATCACCCAACCACCCTCCTACACTTACAACAAGGGTTACCTTCCAAGCCCGTCCAAGGTGAACCAGAAATAGCCTTTCGATTTACCTAGGTATGAACCCTAAATGTCAAGAGACTAAAGGCTACCTTAGCTATACCAACAGTCTGGTGGGACAGTCGCGAGCTTGACTCATACACATGGGCAGGGTAGTTGATCCCGAAACTATGTCTATGAGAGAATTCCCAGATGCGTAAAAGTCCTGATTTATGTTTCAACAAGGAATCAGAGGGTTATCTCCTCAATCCAATGCCTCCATGTGGCCTCGTGCTTGACTCCCGTTTGAGAGGAGATTCCCAGATACAATTTATAAAGTCAAGGATTTACCTAAAGAAAGGTCCACTACGTATGAATTTTAAAACTTATGGGAAGTTTACACTTCCTATCCCACAAGTCTAGCCTAAGCTAGTAGGTGAAAGGGCCCTAAAAACAAAAATTACTAGTAAATTTTAATTATTGCGTTCATTTAGGGTTTTTTCTTACTCAGAAGGAAATGGAGTGATGGACTATGGTGTTTTTTTACTTGATAAGAAATAAAAAAGTAAAGGTGTATTTTTTCAAAGCAAATTACCACTATTAAAGCAAAATTATTTTTCTTTTTGTAAATACATATTGATGAACAAATGCAAATGATAAAGAGAAACTAAGACTATGTTTTTTGTAGCTTTTGAGATTAGATTTTAAAACTGAAATGAAAACTACTTATGCAAAAGCTTGACAATGTTTTTCTTTTCACTTTTTAAAATGCTCAAACCTTACCATGTACCTAAAATGCACTAAACTTGAGTATACTTGGATCTAATCAATTGTATAAAATAAACAAACTGAAGTAAATAGGTCGCAAGAACCAAGAATCAACCAACAAAGGGAGACCAAGAAGCCTGGCTTAGGTGTACACAATGACAAAAGATCATTGTAAACTCATAAAGGTAAGTGAGAAACCAACCACTATAAAAAAGATAGAATGGAAAAAACAATGCCCAAAACCCTGATCATTGATCCGGGCAGAGACACTTCACCCTATAACCCAAACAGGCCAAGCTACTTCAACATGCAAATAGAATACAATCCAAACAAAAGAAACCCAAGGGATTTACAAAAAAGCACAAAGTGTGGTCACCAAGGTCTTCAAACAAATAGTACAATATCCATAAAGAAATCCAACTAACAAACATGAATTACACAAAGAGAGGGACAAGCAAACCCTATCCTAAAAATCCATATTTTGAGGCTTGTATGCGAGTGTGTATAAGGGCAACTCGCGTATTGTATGCAAATGTCCAGGAGAGAAAACCACATATGCAGGCCTCTATACACGACTGTGTAGCAGAGAAACCTGCGTACAGGTACAATTTTTTTCTCAAAAATAAGAAAAATCCACAAGGCTTTCAAACACTTTGATAAGGATGAACAAGGATAAAATACCACACACAAACTTCAAGGCAAAGACTGGTTAGGGGTGACAGAAACAACCTACATCAATCTGGGCTCCCCAGTGGAGTCACCAGTTCTATTGTATAGGAATAAACACCTTATAACTGAAGGTCTGGGGTTACCAACATACTCATAAAACTTGCAGGAAATCGAATCTAGAGTACAGAAAGGGAAATAGGAGGATAGAAAAGACTCAATTGATACACGACGGTTGATCCTAGCTTTTTCCTCTTCTGCTCTGCTTCTCCTCCAAATCCTTCTAGGATGCTTGTCCTTCACCTGTCAAGAGCAAATCCTCCAAATGCAAGATGATACATGTATATAAAACGGGTTAGATAAATCATATATAGNAACCATGATACATGAAAGACATTCAAGACACATATGGAAGAAGGATTCTCTTTATTAACAATAATGAATGAGTTCAGATTACAACCCAACGCCTGAGACACGGACTCCTCTGTAACCAAAGGATTCTGAGTTCCACTGCTCCAAAGAATTTTGAATAGACTCCACCAACATAACTTTGCTCTCAAGTATATATGATTAATACCGTCCATAAGGTCTTTATTTATACTTGGTGAAATAAGGCAGTTTCGAGGGTTGAGGAGGTTGAGACAATTAAGGTGATTATGGTTAACGGCTTAACAAATCTTAGATAATCGTGATTTATTATTTTTAATGTCGAAGGAAGGTGTGCGTGGGTATTAATGCTAGAAACTCGTGTATGACACGTGAGTTTCTCTAAAGGTAACCTGCGTACAAATATGTATGTGAGATGTAATAACCGATACTTGCGTACAACACGTGAGTTGCATATAGGAAGAGTCGGGTACAAAACTTGACATATTTAAAGGTAAAAATAACTAGTTGTATGGATGATAAATGTAGTTCATAATATTCCCATCTATAGTGTTTTAGGCAACCCTCAATCCATAAATGTCCTTTTGTGTGCCAACATAAGGAATGTCAGCACTCGGATGGAGAGGTGCCATTCAGGTGGATAACAATAACTAATGATGAACACCTTAAATATGAGCTGCATCATTTAGAGAAATTTTTTATTTTGAATGGCTATGTGAAAAAGGGTACTAGAAAAGCTTTCGAGAAAGCACAAACCTCTGCTAGAGAAATCGATAATAGTGAAATTATTAGGATATTGTGTTACCTTATATCGAAGGAGTAGGATATAAATCCGCAAAAATATCGAAGAATAAAAACATTGGGAAAACCTTTTACCCCCAAAACTACATAAAAAATTATTTTTGAAAGAGCTAAAGGTCCAATTGATTCAAAACACAAAAAAGTGGAGTTTACTCAGTACTATGATCATGTGGTATATTATACATCAGAGAACCCACTCGCTCAATTTAAACAAGACATAAAGAGCATTTTGCCGACATTGCACATAATAGAGAAAAAAGAACATGCTCATGCTAAAAATTGCCATATTTGTATGGAAAAATCTTGTGTGATCGCCACTAAAGAACACAATAATATGATATGTATCAAAGAAGTTGTGGAGATAGAAAAAAATACTTTAAATATTAATAGATATGATCATCTTGTTCATAGAGATTATTTGAAGCCTCTGGTCCACATCTTAAAATAAACAAGGAACACTAATAATAATTTTAATTATTTATTAATTATCGTACTAATGAATTTGACTGACTGTTCCCCAGCATTAGTATTCCTACCGTAATAATAATTATTAACTAACTGCATCCTCTTCTTAATTTCAACGTGATAAGTTCTCTAGATGATGGACTCTACATAGAAATCTAAATTGGATAGAGAAAAATTGGTGAATAGACATGTTTTCATTAATATGATAATTATAATTATTTCTACATGTGGAAGTTTGAATGAATGTATAACATCAATCCAGGGAAGGGATATGCTAGATGAAATACCATAACTTATGAAAATATGTTGTAACATTGTGCATGGAACAATACACATGAACTTTCTTAAAAGACGCAAAACTAAAGGAAATACTCTAAAATTCGACCATATCAAACACTGTCTTGTGGAGAGGAACAAAGAAGTATTCTCGCATGAAAGTTTGGATATGTTAAAATGCGATATTAAACACCATATATGGATGTTGAGGGTTTGGTTGAGGGAGTGCGTGTTTCATGTCACGTCCCCCCCCTTCTACCAGAGAGAGGATGCAACTATGCTGCAATCATATCCAAGAAACTAGCCCCATGAACATAAAACGAAATACATTGAACTAATAACTTGAACATATGCATAAATATTTAACATACAACTGAAGAAAAATACATTTCATTCATTCACATGTTCATCTTACCTCGTTAGCAAAGGTAAATGCAAATATTTTAACACAGGAATACTTATCTTGGAACCGAAGCTCATCCCGCAACTAGCTATGTCGCTACAATATTCCACCCAATGATAGGCTAGTGTGCTCATCAATCTCTTAGCATCACTGCCACCCCCAAGATGGGCATGATTTCCACAAGGAACTAGGGGACACAACTCAGCCAAGCCAACACAAGGATGCACTACACAACGAAATGCAAGTTCTGTAATGAACCAAAAACATCCCAGGAACCAAATTCGATAATGGTGAATGGTGAAGAATTATCCAAATAATCAAAATGATTTAGGAAACGTTCACTGGATTCACAGAGGCAAGAATGACCTCCATTCCTACCCAAAACGTAGATCTACATTCCAAGCTACTAGGATTTACAAAAAATGAGTTTCCAGCTTGGTTAATAATGAAGAAAATGCAGAAATTTGAGATCCTACTTCCCCATGAAGTTGGAAGAATAGTTATCCCTGAGGATAGAGCTATACCGCTGGAGATAGACCTAGGAGCGTGGAACCCCCATAGATGAGATACAAGACTCTGTGTGTTTGCGAGATCCCGCTAGCCAATAAGAAATGAGAGTTAAATTTTATTTAGCCGAGATCAGATGAGGTATCTCGATCTGGTATTGCCAGGTAGAGCAAGGATAAAACTTTCACGACAAAAAATGGAAAGAGTGATACGAAAATTAGATAAATGACAGTGAACCAAAAACAGGGTTTGATCTGCCTATGAACACTATTTTGATCCAGTAATGGAGGAGATGCACATAACAAAAATGAAGTATATTGTAGTCCATAGATTGTGTCTCGTAGGGACAAGTAGTCGGGCTTATTCTTGCCCATAACTGAGACTGGTGGTTTGGTCCGATCAGTGGTTAGGAGTATAAGTTCTGGCGTAAAGTAAGGGTATCTCAAGAGCTCAATCTTGGCGGTAAAAAGACCAGGTGAAGCTGTGGTGACATGGTGCTGCAATCTTGGTCTTCTACTGAGCTAGGAAGTTAGACCTAAGCCATCTCCTTCTTTTGCTTTTTAATCCTGTTAATTGAGTGATATAGATGATTTCCCTACATGCTATTCTATCTTACCCTCCTTTTGTCTTTCTTGGACAAATGGATATGCCTGGCATTTGGAGAGCACTTAAGCAAAGCACCACCTCTAGAGGAAACCTTCCTCTTTTAAATGGACGATTGGGAAGCCTCATAGAGCCCCCAAAAGGCCTACTAACTGTCAAGGAAATAAATAGTGAGGAAAGACAGAACATAAAGGGGAAGGATCCGTCGAGCGCAAAAATCTAGTTTCATGTTCATAGACAAGTGGATACGCCCAGCCTTTGGAGAACACGAATATTAGGAACTCAGTTAGTGCTAGGGTGCCCTGAAATAATATTAACCAATTCAATTCACCAAGACATGTGGATGAGACTCATGATAAGTCTAGCCAAAAAAATTAAGGCTACAGAAACAAATCTTAATGGAAAAAATATCACAAAATTTGATAACTTGGGAAGGAACCAGACAAAAGAAACCCCAATTTGTACTTCTGAAATCAAAATGTAGTAAATCTCTCCAACTAGATGCTTAACAAGAATGAATTAAGAATCCTAAAAATGGTTTGAAATTTGTTGTTACACCAAAAATCATATTGACTAATAAAATTATTGGTTTTATTGAAGGCTACATTTCTTTCTTACCTAAAAATGAGGTAGAGGCATTTAGACAAGATTATGCAATTTTTTTATGAAAATCCAAACCAACAAAACCGATTGATTGATAAGGAAGAGTTGGAGGCATTGAGAAACCTTAAATACAACCAAGAGATAACAATAATTAGATATGATAAAGGGATGTGATTGTAGTGATGGATACACATAATTTTGAAGAAAAGATGCACGATCCGTTATCCATTTCAGTAGCTATAGAAAAATCCACTATGATGAGAGTGAAAAATTCTTAAAACATTTAAAGAAATGCATTATGGCATCAAGCCTAGCTAATAATGTGAAGAAAAGATGCATTCCAAAATAACCTCGCATTCCAAGGATATATTGACCCAACATCCATAAATTTGGTGCTCAGTTAAGACCAATGGTGAACATAATTGTTGGAATATATTAAACACACTCATAACTTAGGATAAAATAATTAATAATTATTTGATTAATTATCTATCCACTGGCTTAATTAGTTGGAATCCAATAATTAATCATTATTTGATTAATTATCTATCCACTAGCTTAATTAGTTGGCATCCACTTGCACCTTAAAGTCAACATATACCATCTATACCCCATGAATACTTTCTTTATGATTCTAGATTGATCTTGACCAATTTATTGACTCCCAGAATTAGTAAACAATGCTTTATAGCGGATTCTACTTAATTCTTCTTTATCTTTCTTTTATGTGGATACAGTAAATCTAGTTAACTAGGAAACTTGATTCTTTTGTTGCCAACACATCCTTCATGACTTTCTCTCCATTTTATAGAATAAGCATTTTTTTCCATCACTCTTGACTATTCACCCATGCTTTTTATAATTCATGAGGTCCTTGACTGATTTGGTAAGAGCTTTAGCCACCTATGGGGGTTTTCCATATTTTGGTAAGTCAGCCTTTTTGAGCTATGAGTTGTCTCCATACAACCCGATTTTCTTATCATGGATGTACTATTTATGTACACTATTATTCATCATTATTCAATGAAAGGATACATGTCAATATTCATCTCTTAATTCATGTGATTCAGTATCTTTTCTTCTCTCTATTTTTCATGTGTATGCTTGTGAGAATTCTCAGTAGAAAGATCTATTTCTTATGGTTCTTCTTAGCATCTTTACTCATAGAATTGGAGCTATTCTTTCTACATGGTATCATAGCAACAAGGTTGATCAAGTCCTACAGAGTTGAGGAGCATATCCAGTTTCCTATCGCTCTCTGAAGAGGATCTTGTCTAGATTACAAGGTTTTTTCCTAGTTTTTCTTTTCAGGTTGCAGAGAGTCTCTTCTTGAGTGCATCAAATCGAAAATATGGATTCTTCCTCAGCTATAATTCTTACTCCCTCCAACTACCACGAATGGAAATCCAAAATTGACATTCGATTATGTAGTAGAGGATTATACAGAGTTACTCTAGGTTTGGAGAATGAGCCAATGTTGTGATTGAGAAAGCTAAGTGGCATAATAGGTTGGATGAATACTATAGATTACTTTTCCTCTCTATTTCTACTGATATACTCTTTCATCTAGATGGTTTGACCACTCCAAACAAAGTGTGGAATCAACTGGAGTCTCTCTTTGGAGTTCAAGATGACCTATGAGCACATCAATTGGATATTGAGTTATTCTCACTAATTCCAATGGAAATTGAACCCAAGAGATGGATCAATTACACTCACAAAATTGCTAATCAAACATGCAAAATTCACACAAAAAGAGACTGAAATTGGAGCATAAGTTAATCCTATATTGAATAAGTATACATTGGCCAACCATAAGAATTAATAGGCTGCTCAAATATATAATTACATGATAGATTCAAAACCACTAGGTTGCTATTCGAATTGGTCAAAAAGCAGGCTTACTAAAACAAGTCAAATCCCCATAGCTGCAAAAAGGACTTTCCAAATCCATGAATATCCTCACGAATTATCTATAGAAACTGGGAAAGCTAATGTGTGGTGTAAAGATAACTCATTCATTCATTTGTATGGAGAAAACGAAGGAGGATGATGTGGTCAAAAAACAAGGCAAGTTCCCCTAGACTAGCTTTTCCTTTATGCCTTAAATCAAATGTAAAGCAAGGCAGCTTTCAGAAAAATTAGATATGCGCTTTAAGGAATCACGAATAAAGAAGACATACTAAATATGGTTCCATGATGATTCCAAAGCAATCCGTGACCCATTTTAGCAAGTATTGACTTCTATGAACATGTAGAAGTCAACTAGCATAGAGAGGGAATCTAGGATTCTAGGAATATGACAAAAATGATTTAAGTAATGTCAAATATGGGTAACTATGGGTTGATTATTCTAACACTCCCCATTAAGCCTAACTTTATGAGTAAATATCAGAAAATTATAGGGCTTAGAAACAAGGCTTAGTCACCCGTTTACATACTACATGTCCATACAACCAAGCAAAGAGGCAAAAAACCAGTGGGAAAATCCTCCCTTAAACATGGACAGGAAAACAAAATTTTTGAAATCTTGTCATCAATAACTCTTCACCACATGATCAGCAATCCCCAGTAGTGATTTGAGATTACTGAAGGTCTTCTCATAGAATACTTTGGTGAAGATGTTTGCTACTTGTTTTAAAGATGCAGAGTAGAGTAGAGCAATGGTGCCATGACGCCTTTGAAAATGAATACATAGTGCATGGTACCACTTAAGTTTGGACGAACTCTCGGGTTGATAATTTAAGTAATTAGCCAAGGGATTCAGTTTCTATAGTGGTAATTCATTGGCCTGTCACTCCCCCACAAACTCCCTTAAAAACATCCTTTAAAAAGCTAAATATCCAATTGATGCAAAACATAAAAAATATGAGTTTACTCAATATGGCGCTCATGTAGTATCTAGTATGCATCACGAAAACCATACTTTCAATTAAAAAAATACTTAAAGAACATTATGTTGAAATAACACATAATAGAGCAAAACAATGAGTACTCGAAAAACGTGTTCATCTTTCAAATCATGATATTTGTATGGAAGAAGCTTGTGTGGTCACCATTCAAGAACACTATAATATGAGACGCATCACAAAAGTCCTGGAGAGAGAGAAACATCCTTTAAATATTAACATATATGATGGTGTTGCTGTTAGTGAGTCTTGGAAACCTTTGTTCTATATATTAAAATAAAGAGGGAACATTAATAATAATTAATTAATTATCCTTCTAATGAATTTGGCCTACCTTTTCCCATGAATTAGTATGCTTACCATAATAATAAGTATTAATTAGCCTTATCGTGTTCTTAAGTTGCGTGGGATAAATTATCTTGATGATGGACTCTACATACAAGTATGAAATGCATAAAGAAAAATTGCTCAAAACATAAGTTTCCATCAATTTGATAATTATAATCATGCTTATCTATGGAATTTTAAATGAATGTATAACTTCCCTTCGTGGAAGGGATATGTCAGTTGACACAAGTTTCTTGGTAACAATATTTGTAGCATTGTACATGAATAGTTCACTTAAACTTTCTTTAAAGATGCAAAACCAAAGAAATTACTCCAAAATTCACCAAGATCAAACACCATATCCCAATCAAGAAGAAAGAAATATTCTCGCGCACAAGTTCTAATATTCTAAAATGTGGGATTAAACACCATGGATGGGAGCTAAGGGTATGGTCCAAGGAGTGTCTTTCTTCAAATCTAATATTAGCCAATACAATTTTCCAAACAAATATTCAAGGGATAAAGATTATAAAATCTATAACCATAGGAGGATATATACAAGAGAGGCCCCATTTCGTATTTGTGAGAGTCAAAACGTAGGAAATCTCTCCAACAAGTACACACTCAACGATAACGATTTAAGAATCATCTCGACTCAGAAATTGATTTGTTTGATTGTGCGAAAGTTTTACGAAGATTCAAACCACCAAACTGAATATATATAAAGAAGAGTTGGAACCATTGAGAAACCTCAAATCCAACCCAGCGAATATAATAGTAATGAGAGATGATAAAGGGAAGTTATTGCAGTGATTGATACAAATATTTTGAATAAAATATGCATGATCATTTATCTAATTTCAGAAGCAATAAATCCAAGAGGATATGGAATCGAGCCTTGATAATAATCTAAAGAAAATATTTATTACAAAATATCCCATCAGTCCAAAGATATATGGATTACCCAAAATACATAAAGTTGTTGCTCAGTTAAGATCAATAAAGAACACAATCAGGTTTGCCACCTATATTTCCCTCACACATTCTTACATCAAAGGTTCATCACATTTCATTGAAATCCTAAAGGACATTCACCTTAACGAATAAGAAATAATGGCTAGTTTCAATATAGTCTCTCTATACACAAAAGACTATACACAAAAGTTCCTATGGAAATGAAGGTCATAAAAGTTAAAACCTTGGTAAACATTTGCTTAAAATCAACATATTTTATCTTTATAGGTGATATTTATGAACATGCAGAGGGCATTGAGATGGGATCACCACTCTCTAGAGTCATTGAAAATCTACATATGGAATACTTTGGGAAAACAACTTTGGAGTCCTTTCCTATAAGGTTAGAGGAATGGAAGAGGTTCGCCCATGACACCAACATATTTTGATCACATGGAATGGATAATTTAGAAAAATTACTAGCATACCTTAACAACCAATATGATCACATTAAGCTCACCATGAAAATCCAAGAAAATAACCAACTTCCATTTCTCGATGTTCTAATCACTAAGAGAGAGGATGTCTTTTGGCCCACCGGGTTTTATGAAAGAAAACTCAGATGGACATATACCTACAAGTAGACTCACATCATCACTCAGCACAAAAATTAGGTATCATAAAAACTCTTGAAATTAGGGAAGTTAGGATCACTGATGATGAACACCTTAAATATGAGTTGCAACATTTAGAGAAAGTTTTTATTTTGAATGGCTATGTGAAAAAGAATACTAGAAAAGCTTTCCAGAAAGCACAAACCTGTGCGAGAGAAATCGATAATAGTGAAATTAATAGAAGATTGTGTTATCTTATATTCAAGTAGTAAGATATAAAGCGACAAAAATATCAAAGAATAAAAACATTGGGAAAACGTTTTACCCCCAAAACTCCGTAAAAAAAATATTTTGGAAAAAGATAAACGTCCAATTGATTCAAAACAAAAAAAAGTGAAGTTTACTCAGTATTATGCTCATGTGGTATATTATACATCAGAGAACCCACTCGTTCAATTTAAACAAGACTTAAAGAGCATTGTTCCAACATTACACATAATAGAGAAAAAAGAAAATGCTCATGCTCAAAATTGTCATATTTGTATGGAAGAATCTTGTGTGATCGCCACTAAAGCACACTGTAATATGATATGTATCAAGGAAGTTGTGGAGATAGAAAAAAAATACTTTAAACATTAATAGATATGATTGTCTTGTTCTTAGCGATTATTTGAAGCCTTTGGTCCACATCTTAAAATAAAGAAGGAACACTAATAATAATATTAATTTATTAATTATCGTACTAATGAATTTGATTGACTATTCCCCAGCATTAGTATTCCTACCATAATAATAATTATTAATTAACTGCATCCTCTTATTAAGTTCCATCGGATAAGTTCTCTTGACAATGGACTCTACATAGAAGTCCGAAATGGATAGAGAAAATTGCTTAATAGACATGTTTTCATTAATATGATAATTATAATTATTTCTACATGTGGAAGTTTGAATGAATGTATAACGTCAATGCATGGAAGGAATATTCTAGCTGACATACCGTAACTTATGGAAATATGTTGTAACATTGTGCATGGAACAATACACATGAACTTTCTTAAAAGATATAGAACCGAAGGAAATACTCTAAAATTCACCCATATCAAACACCATCTTGAGGAGAGGAACAAAGAAGTATTCTCACATGCAAGTTTGGATATGTTAAAATGTGATATTAAACACTATATATGGATGTTGAGGGTTTGGTTGAGGGAGTTCTTATTTCATGTCATGTCCCCACCCTTCTACTAGAGAGAGGACGCGACAATGCTGCAATCATATCCAAGAAACTAGCCCCATGGACATAAAACAAAATACATTGAACTAATAACTTGCACAGATGCATAAATATTTAACATACAACGAAAGCTAAATATATTTCATTCATTCACATGTTCATCTTACTTCATTATAAAAGGTAAATACAGATATTTAAACACAACAATACTTATCTTGGAAGCATCCAGCTATGTTGCTACAACGTTCCACCCAACCACAGGCTAGTGTGCTCATCAATCTCTTGGCATCATTGCCACCCCCAAGCTAGGAATGATTTCCAAAAGGAACTAGGGGAAACAACTCAACCAAGCCAACACAGGAATGCACTAGACAACAAAATGCAAGTTCTGGACTAAACCAAAAACGTCTTGGGAACTGAATTCGATAATGGTGAATGTGGAAAAATAACCCAAATAATCAAAATGATTGAGGAAACGTTCACTAGCTTCACACAGGTGAAAAAAACTGCCATTCCTACCCAAAACGTAGATCTACATTCCCAGCTACTCGGATTTACAAAAAATGAGTTTCCAGCTTGGATAATAATGAAGAAAATGCAGAAATTTGGGAGGGAAGCACTCAGCAGTTCCCAGTTGTGTGAGGAAAGGGGAAAACACCCTCTCAAACCCCCAAAACGTAAATCTCTACTATGTATTCACTCAGAAACACCAAAATGGGTTTTCCCCAGCTGCACTTACACTCAACGACCCCAAAAACGACTTCCTAGCTGCACATACATTCAACAAGACCCAAAACGAATTTCCAACCATGGAAAAAATGGAGAAATCAACCAAAACCCTAAAGGGAAACACATGGGAGCTCCCCAATATGTGAGAGAGCCAAATTGATGGATGAACAATGTAATGGGAATGCCTTTCCAAGCATTTTCTTTCCCAAGAAGCCAAAAACACATTTTCCCAAAACTGGTTGGCTTCCAAATTCAAATTTTTGACTCCCATACTCTTCCCATCCCCATGCATTAACTAACTCAACCACCTTTGGATGGCTGGGAACAAAGGACAAAATGGGTAGTTGATAGTTTTATGGGTTTTCCCCAATGGCTCAAGGGTTTGAATCCCCCCCCCCATTCATTGTGAAATCATGCTCCCATCTCTTTAATGTTGCATTGACATAGCTACTTGTGGGTATTTTATTAATTGAATATTTACATGATGTAGAAAATCATATTGTGCTAGTGGCTAGCATGGTGACCATCGGCATCGATTTTAATTTCCAAAACATAGAAGTCTAAATACATAGAGGGGCCTTTACCTTGAGCTCCACACCATGATTTATTAATGCTATGTACATCATTTATAATTTAATGCAATTGGGGTTGAAACTGAGATATTACATTTCATTTCTAATATTAACCAATGCAATTCACCAATACTTGTGGATGAGACTCATCACAAGTATAGTGATAAAAATTAAGGCTACGGAAACAAATCTTGATAACTTGGGAAGGAATCAGATAAAAGAAACCCCAGTTTGTACTTTTCAAATCAAAATGTAGTAAATCTATCCAAGTAGATGCTTAACGATAATGAATTAAGAATCCTAAAAATGGTTTGAAATTTGTTGTTAAACCAAAAATCATATTGACTAAGAAATTGATTTGTTTGATTGAAGGCTACATTTTGTTCTTACCTAAAAATGAGGCAGAGGCATTTAGACAAGATTATGCAATTTTTTTTATGAAAATCCAAACCACCAAATCTGATTGATTGATAAGGAAGAGTTGGAAGCATTGAGAAACCTTAAATCCAACCAAGAGATAACATAATTAGATATGATAAGGGGATGTGACCATAGTGATGGATACACATAATTCTAAAGAAAAGATGAACAATCCCTTATCCATTTCAGTAGCTATAGAAAAATACACTAGGATGAGAGTGCAAAAGTCTTGAAACACTTAAAGAAATGCATTATGGCATCAAGCCTAGATAATAATGTGAAGTACAGACGTATTACAAAATAACCTATCATTCCAAGGATATATTGACCCAACATCCATAAATTTGGTGCTCAGTTAAGGCCAATGATGAACATAATTGTTGGAATATATTAAACACACTCATAACATTGGATAAAATAATTAATCATCATTTGATTAATTATCTACCCACTAGCTTAATTCATTGGCATGCACTTGCACATTAAAATTAACACATACCATCTATACCATAGGAATGCTTTATTTATGATTCTGGGCTGATATTGACCACTTTATTGACTCCCAAAATTAGTAAACAATGCTTTATAGCAGATTCTACTTTATTCTTCTTTATCTTGCTTTTTTGTAGATACAGTAAAGCTAGTTAACTAGGAAACTCGATTCTTTTGTTTCCAACACATCCTTCATGAATTTCTCTAAATTTTCCAGAATTATCATGTTTTTCCATCACTCTTGAAAAATCACTCATGATTTTTCTAATTCATGAGGTCCTTGACTGATTTTGGGAACTGCTTTAGCCACCTATGGGGGTTTGTCATATTTTTGTAAGTCAACCTTTTTGAGATTTACGAGTTTTCTCCATACAACCCAATTTTCTTATGAGGGATGTACTATTTATGTACCCTATTATTCATCATTATTCAATGAAAGGATACACTCCAGTATTCATCTCTTCATTCATGTGATTCAGTCTCGTTTCTTCTCTTTATTTTTCATGTGTATGCTTGTGAGAATTCTTAGTAAAAATATATATTTCCTTTGGTTCTTCTTAGCATATTTACTCATATAATTGGAGCTATTATTTGTACATGGTATCATAGCAGCAAGTTTGATCAAGTTCTATATATTTTAGGATTGCATCCAGTTTCTTATCCCTCTCTGAAGAGGAGCCTGTCTAGCTTACAAGGTTTTCTACTAGTTTTCCTTTGCAGGTTGCAGAGAGTTTCTTCTTGAGTGCATAAAATCAGCAATATGGATTCTTCCTTAGCTATAAATATTACTCCCTTCAACTACCACAAATGGAAATCCAAAATTGGCATTCTATTGTGTAGTAGGGGATTATACAGAGTTACTCTATATTTGGTGAATGAGCCAATGTTGTGATTGAGAAAGCTAAGTGGCATAATAGGTTGGATGAAGCATATGGATTACTTTTCCTCTCTATTTCTACTGATATACTTTTTCATCTATATGTTTTTACCACTCCAAACCAAGTGTGGAACCAATTGGAGTCTCTCTTTGGAGTTCAAGATGAGCTAAGAGCGCATCAATTGGAGATTGAGTTATTCTCACCGAGTCTAAGAAATTTCGATTCTCTTGAGGGTTTCTTCATCAATTTCAACTCACCTGTTCTAATTCCCAAGAAATGTCAGATTGATAAAGAATATTATCAATTAATCCTTTCATTCTTTATAAATTGAGTCTTGATTACTCAGTTTTTGTGTCTACTTTTCATGTTACCAGGCTTGTTGGTCCTAAGTGGAAAATACATTCTTTATACTTTTCTTAATTCACTAACAAAGGAGAAATATAAATTGATCCATATGGGTGTATTTAATACTTCCAATGGAAAGGATCATGCTCTCATGTTTCAAGGAATAAATCATTTCAAATCAAAAGAGAAGCAAATTGTGGAAAAGGAAAAGTGAGAAATTGAAAATGAAAATTCGAAGCATACTGATGAAGATTTAGTAAAGAAGGGTAAGAATAAAGGTAGCACATACAAGTGTTCTTATTGAAGAAATGGTTTTAATTCAGAGAGTAAGTGTTTGAAGAAGAATATGGGCATCATGCATCATCTTCTTGAGAAGAACAAGATCGAAGCTCCATATGAACTAGAGAAGCCTGTTGATTCCTAAGAACATTGTCATAGTGCACAGTTCCAAGGTGATGAATTATGATTTGAGTGTCAGAGTTATATCCTTTTATTATTTATCTGATATAGATTTATTCTTTATTATATCAGAATCATAAATATCATACCCTTTCTTTGATAATCCTCCTCTGAGTCTACCTTATTCATCTCCCAAAAATTGTTATTTTCACTAGATGCTAACTTGTCTTTGAACAACTCCTCCTCTCAAGATTATATAGCTGATTTAGAATATTGTTTACAGGATGATATGTATTTCATGACACAAATCATACAACCATCCATACCACTACAATACCTCTAAATAATCTTAATACCATACAAACCCCAAGTTCACTAGTTGATTCCTCATTGGTCTCTTATGCCATGTTACTTATCTTACATGGTTTGAAGTCTTTTCTATATTTAAGTGGTTTGTTATCCATGAACATAGTAATATTTGGAATGATATTAAACATGCTTGGATATTTTATAAACACTTATGGTTCATATCTCATGTCCATCCATCATTCATATTTTTACACCTATCAGTTTTCCCCAGTTGCTCATAGGTTTCCTACTCTAGTCCTATCCTCGTGGAGACACTGAAGCCTTTGTATTTGTTGTTGTATCTGATAAATTTTATGATATTTCAGGGTTTTATCAACCTCATGTCTGATCTGGAAAGGTTATATATCATATTGGAATATTGACATGTGATTCACATCACAATTTTGTAACTATTCAATGAATTGATTGTGTAAGCAACTGTCTTAATTTTTGTACTCTTTGGGAAAGAGTATGCAAATATATATTTCCCATTTTATATTGTGTTTGCAAGTCAGAAATTGACACCAGCAAGAAGCATTGAAATAATTATCCTACTTCATCAGTTGATGAGATACAAGGAATCTCTCCTCTTCTTTCTTGCATGTTCTACACTCTAGCGTATGATCACGAAGTTCATTATTTCTTCATCAAGTATTCCATCCAGAAGTAGTACATTCATCTCATTCAAGTGAATATAAATATATGTTGAAGACATATTATTTCAAATTTTTTGCTTTGTCTTTCTTGAGGGAGGATTTTCCCCATGTGGTTTTGCCTCTTTCCTCACTTTTCTGGACATAATAATTGTTAAAGGGTGACCATATCCTTGTTGTTGGGACCTATATACATCCATGTCCACCTATATTTTTGACATACCATCATAAATAAATACTTTAAGGAGAGTATTGGAATATATGAAACCCACTCATAACTTAGGATAAAATAATTAATCATTATTTGATTACTTATCTGCCCACTAGCTTAATTAGTTGGCATCCACTTGCACCTTAAAGTCAACACATGCCATCTATACCCAAAGAATACTTTATTTATGATTCTAGGTTGATTTTTGCCACTTTATTGACTCCAAGAATTTGTAAATAGTGCTTTACAACATATTCTGTTTTTACTAATTCACCCTGCTTTCCTGTGGATAAGGTAAAGTTAGTTAACTAGGATACTGGGTTCTTTTGTTGCCAACCCGTCCTTCATGAATTTATCTCCATTTTCCAAGATTAGAATGTTTTTCCATCACTCTTTACAAATCACTCATGATTTTTCTAATTCATGAGGTCCTTGATTGATTTGGGAAGTTCCTTAGCCACCTAAGGGGGTTTTCGATATTTTGGTAAGTCACATTTTTTAGCATTATGAGTTGTCTCCATAAAACTTGATTTTCTTATGAGGGATGCACTATTTATGTACACTATTATTCATCAATATTCAATGAAAGGATACTCTCCAATATTCATCTCTTCACTCATGTGATTCAATATCTTTTCTTCTCTCATTTTTTCCTGTGTATGGTTGTGAGAATTATTAGTAGAAAGATCTATTTCATGTGCTTCTTCTTATGATATTTTCTCATAGAAATGTATCTATTATTTCTACAATAATCGGGTTCACTACTTATCAATTGATGATTTTTCTTGGAAAACTCCTAAAACAACTACCTAGCATTACACATTCTTCCATCAAAGGTTCATCACACTTTGTTGAAATCCTGAAGGAAATTCACCTTAATCAAGAATACATCATTGTTATCTTCTATATATTCTCTATATACACACAAATCCAAGTTGATGAGGTAATCAAGGTAAGAGAATAGAAAATGATGAAATTGCAAACTTGCTAAATGTCTGTTTAAAATCAACATATTTTATCTTAGAGGTGATCTTTATAAAAAAATAGAGGATGTTTAATGGTATTACCTCTATCCCTAGTGGTATAAAATATATATGTGGAAAAATTAGAGAAAAAAATCCTTATAGTCCTCCCCCCTCAAGCCAAAGGAATGGAAGACGTTCATCGATGATACCAACATATTTTGGTAACATCGAATGGATAATTTAGAAAAATTCCTATCACACCTTAACAATCTAACTGGCCACATTAATTTCATCATGGGAGTCCAGGACAAAAACCAAATTCATTTTATTGATGTTCTAATCACCAAGAAAGAATATGTTAGTGTATATCCTCATCTTCCTAATTCAAAGATGTTATTTTTCAGCCATGTTTGTACCCCAGTTTTATTGTACACTCGTCCTAGCAAGGGGATTTTGGGGGACATCGCCCCCCTGCAGCGGTCCATGGGCAGACCCTGCCCCCCAGATGGGGGTTATAGGGGCCAACAATCCCTCAACGAGGGTTCAAGTGCAACTCCCCTTAGAATGGGGAGTCTAGAGCGAAGCCCCAAAAAGAAAATTTTGGGATGTTTGATGGCTAATAGTTTATAGGCCCAAGGTATTGGGGGAATTTTGGTATTTTCCCATGGTAATTTCCCTTTAAAAGGAAAGCATTATAATATAGTTTCGTATGATATTGTAGCATTGTAAAATAAATACTGTAAGAGATTGAAGAGGAAGTGCAACATGTTTGTTGCAGGTTGTATCTCTTCATTTTGTTGGAAGGTATAATAATAAAGGACTGGAATTTTTTGTCGGAATGTATCCCATATTGGGTGAACCACATTATATTGGTGTCTCTCTTGTAATGTGTTAATGTGTTTTATATTTTCATCTTGTTTATTGTTATTTCTCCATGATGCTATTTTTCTAACAATTGGTATCAGAGCCAAAGGTCTATTTGGATGGTCAAATTGTAGGGAAGAAGGTTTCTTTGTTCGAGTGGGAGAAATGGCAAACGAAGACAATTTTAGGGCCAAGAAATTTAATAACCAAAACCACCAATTATGGAAGATGAAAAAGGAGGAATATATGTACTAGAAGGATCTATATCTTCCATTGGGGAGAAAAGAAAAAGAAATGACAACTATGAGGGACAAAGAATGGGAGGTTCTTGACTGAAAGGACCTGGGAACAATACAGTTGTTTATGGCTTCATTAGTGGCGCTTAATATTTAATAATAAAATACAATGAAGGGTGTGATGAGCGCATTAGCTAAGCTGTCTGAAAAAGCATCGACTTCCAACAAGGTATTTTTAATGAAGCGTTAATTTAATATGAACATATTAAAGGGGGATATGTTGTTGACCATTTAAATGAATTTAATATGGTTATTAATCAGATAAGTTTTGTAGGAGTGCAATTTGATGATAAGTTTAGGGATATTCTAATCTTATGATCATTTCTAGTAAGTTGGAATGGATTGGTCATGGTTGTAAGTAACTTTGTCTCTAGTTAAAACACTCTTAAATTTGATGATGTTGTTAGTGTTATTATTAGAAAGGAAATGCGAAGAAAAAGAACAAGTGAGACATTAGGTGATGCGTTAACCATGGAGAGAAGAGGAAGCAAAGTGAGAGGAAAGAGCCCATGTAATAGAACAAAGTCTATAAAGAAAAGATCAAAATACAGAATTGGAAAGGTAGAGTTCTAGAACTATGGTAATAGAGGACATATGAAGCAACACTGCAAAGCTCCAAAGAAGAAAGGAAACAGGTAGCATGAGATTACTTAGAAGTTAATGTAGCAGCTGATGTGTTACGTGATGCTTTGGTTCTTGCATTAGATAATACTAGTGATTACTAGGTAGTAGATTCAAGGGATTCATGTCATGCTACACCCCATATCAAATTCTTTGATGATTATGTTCTAGGTGATTTTAGACATGTTTTATCTGTTGATGATGAACAATGTAAAATTGTTGGAATAGGTAAGGTATGGATTAAGTTAAATAATGGAGATAAATGGATGCTAAAGTATGTAAGGAATATTCCTACTATGAAAATAAATATGATCTCAAGATGCAAGTTTGGAGATAGTGGTTGTTTGTCTACATTTTGAAAAACATGGTGGAAGACCACTAAAGGAGCATTGGTAATAACAAAAGGATATATGATATGTACGTTGTATTTATGCACTCATAATAGTTAGTATTTTATCTCGGTATCTTCCATAGAAACATGTGTAGCATTGTGGCATCATAGGCTTGAACACATGAGTGATAAGGGGACATAGATTCTCCACTCAAGGAAATTGCTTCTAGATTTGAAGGAGGTAAGTTTGGAATTCTGCGAGAACTGTTTTTATGGAAAACATAAGAGAGCCATATTTCTTATGGTTGGGAAACATAAGAAGAGTGAAAATTTATAGCTTTTGCATTGAGATGTATGGGGATTAGTTTAGGTACAATATCTTCCTGGCTCTTGTTATTATGGTACTTTTATTGATGATGCAACTAGAAAAGCTTGGTTTTTATGCATGAGACATAAATCTTATGTGTTTGCTACTTTTAAGAAGTGGAAAGATTTGGTTAAGAATGAGACATGAAGAAGATTGAAGTGTCTTAGATATGATAATGGAGATGAATACTGCAACAATGAGTTTGATAATTATTATTCATACCATGGTATTTGTAGAGAAAAGAGAGCATTAGGAACACAACAAGAAAATGGTGTGTTAGAAAGGATGAATAGGACAATCATGGAGCATGCAAGATGTATGAGATTGCATGCAAGGTTTCCCTTATAGTTTTGGTATAATGTTGTATATACTCTTGTTTAGTTAATAAATAGAAGACCTTCAAGTGCTTTGGATGGTGGGATTCTAGAGGAGGCATGGATAGGTAAAAAGGTAAACAACTAATTTTTGATAACTTTTGGTTGGGAAGCATTTGTCCATATTGATAAAGAAAATAGAACAAATCTTGAGGCTAAATCCAAGAAATGCACCTTTATTGGATACAGGGTTGATGATTTTGGTTATGACTGATGGGATTATGAAAATCACAAAATCATTAGGATTAGAGATGTAGTATTCAATGAAAAGGTTATATATAAAGATTAGTTGCAGGGAAAGAAAGAGGAAAAAGAAAACATATAGTACACAATGCTTGATGAAATCAAAGAAAATGAAGTTCGAAAGGTACCAGAAAATATAGAACAATAGAACGTACCTCAAGCTTATATAAGTGTAATAATACCTACTAGGTTATCTAGATCACCTGAATGATTATGTCCTTCAATGTATTGTTTATTAAGGATTTATTCTGGTGGAAACTAGAAAGAAGAGGGAGCAAGGCATGAATGGGGAGATGGAATTATTGGTAAGAAACCAAACTTGGGATTTGGTTGAGTTTCTTACATGTAAAAGATAATTGTGGAATAAATGGGTTTAAAGGTTGAAGGAAGAAGAAGGAGGCAAGAAATGGTACATGGATAGAATTGTTGTAAATGGGTTCCCACAAAAGAAAGGTATAGAGTTTGATGACATATTTTATCTTGTTCTTAAAATGACTTCAGATAGGACCATTTTAAGTCTAGTGGTAGTAGAATTTTTTTGTATTCAAGAATTATATGTTAAAACAACCTTTCTCCACAAGGATTTGGACGAATAGATTTATACATAGCTTCCACAAGGATATGAGGTCAAAGGGAAGGAGAATTTGGTTTCCAGGTTGAAGAAGAGATTGTATAACCAGAAACAAGATCCAAGATAATAGTATTTGAAATTTGATAAGTGTATGATGGAATAGGGTTATAGAACATGTCACTCTGACCAATATGTTTACTTAAAGAGGCTATATAATGGGATATATATTATATTGTTATTGTGTGTGGATGACATGCTTGTTATAGGGTATAACATGTAGGATATAAATGTGCTCAAAAGGAAACTAGATAAATCATTTGTGATGAAGGATTTAGGTGCTGTAAAGAAAATCCTTGGTATGAGAATAACAAGAGACATGAAAAATAAGAGTACATATAAAATGTGTTGGATAGGTTTAGAATGAAGAATGATTTTTTTTTTATCACACCTTTGGTTATCCATTTCAAACTATGCAAGGAGATGTGTCCTAAGACATAGGAGGAGATAACTCATTGTGGGAAAATCACCACTAAAGCTAACTAGTGCAACTCCAGATCACTAAAATAGTTAATAACTAGTTAATTGAAGAGGGTAGGTGAACAAAGGAGTGTCTCTAACACCATTTTGCATGATTCAAGGGAATATAAGCTCCTTTGTTCACCTACCCTCTTCAATTAACTAGTTATTAACTATTTTAGTGATCTGGAGTTGCAATGAATCTACCAAGACGGAAGTTTTCAAACAACTTATGCACATAGTCAAGCTATGAACTACTTAGTAAATTCCACACCCCAATCTGTACATTGTTCAATAATTGAAATTAAAACTACATGTCTGAATCTATTTACAGTGTTCACAAAACCTCTTTTAGTTTCGTAAAATCATCGGTCATTTGTCCACAATGAATGTACCAAGATGGAAAAATTTTAAAAACTTTTACACAAAGTCAAGAGCTCAAATACTTTGTAAAATGCATGCCATATACTATATAATGGTCAACAATTGAAAAAAAAAAACANTGGAAAAATTTTAAAAACTTTTACACAAAGTCAAGAGCTCAAATACTTTGTAAAATGCATGCCATATACTATATAATGGTCAACAATTGAAAAAAAAAACAATAGATCTAAATCTAGATAAATTATTCACAAAAAACTATTTTAGATTCCTAAAATTATGGGTCATTTTCTTGATATGAATCTGTCATCATCATTAATTTTTTCATTACTATCATTATCATCATCAATATAATCATCACCTTCATCCTTGTCATTGTTGTCATCTTTATCGTCATGACTTTTTTATCTTCATTCTCATCATTCATGTATACTTTTCATCATCATCTTAATCATTATTGTCATCCTCATCACCATCTTCATCATCAATTTTTTGTTATATATTTTTGTAGTTTAATGCAACATGATAACAACAAGAGGAAAATTAGTTGTACTCATTTGGAAACATTCAATATAGAGGATGATATAGAAGGGAGTGAAAACGATGGTTAGCAATGATTCATGATCTATCTAGTTCTACAGTAGTAGTCACACCCATGGTCACTCCCTTTTGTCCTTTACCTGGTTCTAATCATGTAATCCATTCAAACCTTTCTTTTTAGATTATTCATATACCTTATCGCAAGAGAGAATATAGATGCATAACACATGGCTTCCTATAATACTAGAGAGAATGAGGGAGTGTTGGTGGATTGGGGTTCCTTTTATACTTTCATGTGTTTAGGAAACATACTTTATCTAGAGTCTCATTCAAGGAATAAAAAACAACTATTTCCCTTTTCTTTGACGCATTTTATGGACCTTCATAAGCACATGAGGGCGAACGAGGGCCCCTCAATAAGAATATCCTACTTGTACAAATTTTATATATTGATAAAGAAAATTTACAATTATGGTGTTGTATAATTTTCCATGTGATATTGACTAATGACTCCTATCAAATTCCTTGGTAAGTGGAAGACCAAGTTTGTATCCTAAACCCTAACTTGTATTCTTAACACTAGAAACCCTAGTTTGTATCATAAACCATAGTTAGTATTGAAAACCATAGAAACCCTTATTTTAAGCTCCCATTTTTATCATTGAACAATAACTAATATCAAGTGCAATGTATTTCCCAAGATGGCATCTTAGTGCAAAAATTGGTTCTAATAACTAATATCATTAACAAAAATCCTATATTTTGGAATCATTGAACAAGAGAAGTTGGTTCTATAGCTAAAGCAATTATTTTCCATTCAAATTTAGAGACTGTGTAAATAAACTATTTGATTAGTGGAAATGAAACCCTTCACCACCAAGATAATCCACTCCAAGAACCAAATTACTCTACCCCTCTTGAATAATTACTAAATTTTGCATAGCCATGATTAAAGAATCAATCCTCCAAAAAATATGGTTACTCGAGAAGGATAAGGATCTAATGAATTTCCAATTCGATACTCCGATGCAACACTTCAAATTAAAAACATTCTACTACTACTTTTTTCAACTTTCACAATGTGTCTAATGAAGAACCAAACACATTTATTTTTGGGTTTATTATACTTTTTCATGGTTATGGCTACTCTTGGGATTATTGGAAGATTAATTTATTTCTAGATTTTCTTAAAGAAGAAGCAATTCACTATTTCATGGGACTTCGAGGAAATATTATCCAAACATTGGAAGATAAGAGTTAATCATTCCTAAAATTACATTAAGATTATTACAAATCTAGGGACTTAATAGAATAATTCTTCAAGATGACCCAAAAATGATATGAAAGATCGGCGGACTATGTTGAGATATTTTTAATAATTTGTAGAGGTCAAAGCAACATAAGTTGGATCCATACACTCTTTAAAATATTATTTTTTGAGGTATTCAAGATGATTTTATTGATATGCTAAACATGATGGGAGATTGATATGTTTCCCAATTATCCTATGAATACGTATGTGATTTGTGTAGTCGATAATCAAGAGTTAATGAAAAGCATGGTAAGGTTCCTAGAGATAGTGCTACCAAATTCACAAAATTAGCTAGATGAGGAGCCACCTAAGCTAAAATTGGTAATTTGTTGGTTAAGTTTAAGACTAACATTCTTAGTTATTTGATTTCGCAATTGATACATTGCATGCGAAAAAGAATGAAGAAGTAGAGATGGCATTGCATAATTTTATTTTAATGATGGAAGGAACACTCCCTTGGGAATTTTAAATTAAATAATTTTAAAGTTCATAGCATATGTGAGAAAAGCACTTCTTCATATCAGAGAAAACAAGGAGATGCAAAACATTTTATACAAATTCTTCACAAAATGACAAAAAATCATAATTTTTTGACCAGGATGCTTCTCCTAGTGGAGTAAATTTAACACATGCTTCGACAATGTCTAGTGTAGAGAGAGTGAGGCAATATTTTAATTCATCTCTTTCAATGAGTAAAATCCTCATGTTTCCTGCTAAATGAGTGAGTCAAAATAGTTTGATAACTTTAACTTGCATTGGTTGTTCTAACACATTTTGCATGTATAGGACAAACTTCTTTATTTGGATCTCTATTGGTCTCATTAGTTTGTAGATGTGGTTCATGATCCAATTGACTTCTTCCTGAGCTTGATTCCCTTCATGAAGCCATTGGTACTTATTTATTCTTAACCGGTCTTGTCATTAGCTCTCAATGTGGATTTAGTCATCTAAAATTTGTGTTGTGGTTGGCTCTATTGATTACTTCTTCTTATACTACTCCATTAAAGTGTTATGCATATCCTAGATCTCATCACAAACTTTCTTGTAATATGAATTCATACAAGTTGTTGAGAATGACTAATGTTTTGGATGTCTTCTCTTCATGTTCTTTTAACTTTTTGTTGGATTCTTAAAATGATCAAAACTAGTCAACGATGAGGTAGATGGTCTCATCCTATTGTTTTTGAACTAGGTGTAGTGAAATTTTTAACAACTTTATAATTAAAATTTAACTAGAGTTTGCAGTTTGTCAACCTTTTTTTCTAGGAGAGGCTCTAGTAACTGTCAAATACTTTGTTCTAATTGTGTTTCACATAGTCCATGCATTTTCTTAACCTTATTTTATTTTTGTCATCTATTTGGAGCTTTCCACCCACCCATTTTTTTGTTCCTTAGTGGCCACCTTGATAAAGTCATCAACTTCTTCTAAAATTGCAGAAGGTGAAAATGAAACTTTATTCAATTCTTCTCTAGAGATTATATTGACTATGAAGGTTATCCAGGTGTTTTTGTTAATCTTGTTTCTTTTGTTTCTCTTCTTGGATGACTTATTTTGATCTTTAATGGGATTCGTATTTGTCTACGGAATAATCAATGTAGTTGTGGTTGATGCAATGGATGTTAATGACAACATAGATATAGTATTCATGGTCGAGATGGTCATGGGTGAAGGTAGTATGGTCGAAGGAGTTTCAATGGTTAAGGTTGATGATAAGGTCTAGGATATGATCGAAGGTATGGTTAACATATGGGAATTCATTTAAAGGGGAAGAACCACAGAAGGAACCAATGGATTCAATATACGTATGGATGATGTTGAGGGTACCATAACACTACAGCAAATCCTGGAATTAGCATCCCATTTAGTGTCCCTTTTTAGTGTAACTGTTTTTTAGATTCAGTGATAAAACTAGGCGCTAAATGGGTCGCGTCATGGACAAAACTTAAAGCGTCTTATTTTTATTCCTAGATAGCGTCCTTTACAACGTCCAAAATAGCGTCTATTGTTTTGCTTCCAGAATAGCGTCTAAATTTGCTTCCTAAACAAGGTCGATTTTTGCTTCCTAAATAATGTCCTATTTTGCTTCCTAGTGAGTGTCCTCTTTTGATTCCTAAATGACATCCCCGTTAGCACCATATTTGCATCCTTAATAGCACCATGTTAGCATCCAAATTAGCATCCAATCTTGCATCCATTTTTGCTACAACTTTAGCATCCCATTTTGCACCATGTTTTACTTCCAAATATGTGCCAATTTTTGCTTCCAAATTTGCATCAATTTTAGCTTCCTTTTTTGCATCGTGTTGTGCTACCAAAATGACGCCAAATATTTCTTCTATTGTTGCACCATAATTTTCTTTGTATGTAGCGCCATGTTTTGCATCCAAAGTAACATCTTATTTCGCTACCATATCAACGGCATGGTTGGCTTCCTCATTAGCGCCACGTGTTGCTTCATTTTTAATGTCTAGTTTCGTGTCTTATTTTTCTACCATATCAATTCCATGTTTGGCTTCATCATTAGCACCACGCGTTGCATCCTTTTTAATGCCTAGTTTCACATCTCTCATTTTTTGGTCACTAATTTAGTCGTTTTTACTAGTTTTATATAAGAATTTTGGTCATTTTGTTTAGTCACTTATCTCCCATTGTTTGGTCACTTACTAATTTAGTTGTTTGTAACAAATATTATAATATCATTAGGGCATGGAGGAATCAAACCACCAACCTCTTGCTCGTAAGGCATGCACTCTTCCATTGAGCTAGCACCCTTTAAGAATTTGGGAACTTAACTTAAAGAGTCCTTTATAATTATAAAAAATATCATGACACAACTTTGAGTATCTAATGGTCAAAAAATGATGATAGATTGGATAAGTTCGGAATATATGATTAAGGAGGTTATGAAATCCATAAACCTTTTTTAGGAATTTTGAAAAAAACTCAATAAATTGGCTTAATGGGATTGAAAAAATCACTATTCCCTAGAAATTGTAAGTGTACCACTATATGAGACCTATTAACAACAATTATCTTAGTGTGGATGCCAAGGTGAGTTTTAAGGGAGGCTCTAAACCCCCTTGCCATTATCTACTTTTGGAAGAAATTGGCAACATTTAAATGGTTCATTTTGCACTATTTTTGTGGGAATAAAATTTTCTTTAATTAAATCCATAGTAAATCACTAGCATACCAAGTGTGAATGATTGTGTTCACAATAAGAAGGTAAATTAATGTAAAATTTTCTATTGCATTATAGTATTGTAATAATAGAATCTACATTATAAAAAGCACTATGGGATAAGACAATCATCTGTAACATTAGTGGAGGAACTAAAGTCTCCACACATATAAGGCTTGATAAAACTATGCTACTCTTTAGGATTCAAATGTATGTGACTATGTTTGAGTTGAAGTTCTCTAATTTTGCATCAAAATTACTGGCAGCCTAGTCAACTGGTTCAAAATTGGTGAAAATAAAATTCAGGAAAAATTGGTCCGTGTAAAAAAGTCTCATAAAATTCGTAATTAAGTTCGAAAAGAAGAAATATGTTTTTTTTTTATAAATTCATATACCAAATAAAAAACAAATACAATTGTTTAAATTTCAAATGTATTAAAAACATGTCAAATTCATGAAATATTTGACCTAAGTTTTTGTAATTAATTCTTTTTCTCCTTAAAATTACAGTTAATATTTAAAATTTGCCAACATTTTGAAATTCAATTTGCGCAATCAACTTTCCTTCACATTCAATAAATTTCAATTGTTTTGGAATAAATTCATCAAATGTAGTTACATAAGTGGCAACCACGAGACAAAGAATTTTAGCATTGCAATCATAGTCACGCAAAGCAACCAAGCTGCAACAAAACCGTCATCCAATGACCATTTTCAACATAACATTTGTATTAACCAACCAAAGATGTGCCTACCTCATCCAAGAATTAACTTAGTCCTTCCTCTCTTTCTTGAACAAGGTACAGTTTCCATTGCTCAAAGAGTGATCTCTATGACTATATGATAAATCAAACCCATGCCATTCACTATTTCCAAAAAAGTTCCCCTTATTATACCATCCTGAATATTTCTAAGTATGTTCCTGTCTTATCGGATCCACCACCATAGTGTGTAGGATCTATGCATCCACAAATCCTATACGTATCTGAGGGAGATCCACCATTGAAACAGATCCTCTGTAGAAGGAATGCTATCCTGGTCCCATGAAACAGATCCTGTGAAAAAAAAAATCCTGAAATTTTCAAATAGATCTTGTGAAAAATCAAACAATTCCTGATATTTTCAAACGAATCATGCAACTTCCAGTGCTTTTAGGACCCATTGATCCCCCAAAAAATTATTGTTTAATGAAAAAATTAAAAAACCCTAAACACCTAATGGCTAGCGTAAACCCCATTCCTGCTCAAGGTCTAGTCTATCCTTACGTCAAGATATTCTCTTAAACTCTGATATATCAATATCAAGGTCTTCTTTCAACGTTTTGATTTGATATATCTGTATGGTCAAGGTTTGTTGTCAAGGGATGATCTATATTTATGTACTATGTCATTGCTCACTTCAGCTACACTACTGTATAGACTTGCCATAGCATTCATGAAAACCACTTTATTCTTTTTTGATAGGGACATGTGGATGTAGCTCACAAAAACACTATTATGGCCTGCTTCAAGTTCATGCTGAAATGGTTTTCAAAATTATCAATATCACAACTTATCAAATTATCATGTATGGTACATGCACTCTCCTTTTTAGCAATAACTTATAGTTCTACTCTTGTGTTTCCTAAATAGTTTTGTTTCTTCATTCTACTTTTTGCATTTATTTTAAAAATATTTTTATATTTATTTGTACTTGTTGTTCCCCGTCGTATTTGGATCCTACGTTTTAAAAAATCTAGCCAATTTGTATCCATATTTGAATCTATATCCTAGTAACTTAGGTATATTCTCTAGCTAACACTACAACAATAAGCTTGAAACATTTACTTTATACATATGTAGTCCAACTATACAAACCTGTCAATAAAAGGAAAATATACCAATCTTAGTCTATAATACATGGCCAGCTAGGATCATCTTATTTCCCAGAACAAGTTCTTAATAATAAACCTCTAAATTCATAATTGGTCCGATCTCCAACTGAATCAGTGCTATAACATTAGACGAGGCATCATAAACAACTAATATCAGTACATGATAAAATCCCTCGAAACATTGTACCTAGTTACATGATCTTATTTTGAGCTTGAAACAATTTATTTTTGACATATATTTTATATGTAAAATGCTATGGATACAAGGGCCCTCTCGCTGACATCAAGGATGTCTATATTTGATGTATGACTCATTTCCATTATCTTAGTGCATGCTCCAACAAGTTCATATTACGAACAAATTGAATTCACCACCAAATTGAGACATAAACTAATGCAGTGTTGTTACATTGAAGGAACATTCATCACTAGCCAATATGTTGCTACAGGTCCGAGGCATAATTGCTCAAAATAGGGTGCTTAAGTCAACATTCTTAGCCACATTACGCACCATAATACAAGAACCTCTTAACATTGGTTGCAACAAAGTTCAAATATTGTTGATTGGCGCATACATTTATTTTTTAATCCAAAGCTTGCACCTTTGGTGTGATGGGAGATTCTAATGATCCATTTATTAATAAGCTTCATAATCTAGAGTGGTAGGTATAGAATTCCATTAAATTCAATACCAAACCGAAGACTGGATACAATAACATTATCTTAGCTAATCAATCCATGAAGCTTTATAGAAACCAATTGTAATGCAATTATGGAGGGTGTATATGGATACTTTGTTTGGGTAAATTCAAGTAGGAAATAAAATATTAGGCCTTGCCAATGCAATAAGAAGCTAGGTAATTAAGAGGTTGGTTGTTCTTGATAATTGCTTCATGCATGGTCATCAATTTTCACCTTTGTTACAAATGAGATCTATCATCAAGAGGGAGGGATCCTAGTTTGGCCTCTAAATCAATGCAAATCATCATGCAGAATAGGTGGCAGAGTTCCACCTAGATCCTACAATATATATTGTAGAGTGGTTCAGAAACAACACATTATAGATATTAGAATGTGAGTGTAATCCTATATCCTTTCGATATTTTGTTTTGTTGATTCCATCCAAGAAAATCAATCCTACGGAGGATAGGTAAATCCCATGGCCAACAAGACCATTTGAATGTGCTTGAGCCCCACTTGAAGGCTTATCTATGGGTACTACCACCAATAGCGCAAAATCCAAATTCTTTCACCACTGAAAGGCTAAGGATCCTTTATCTCTCTCTAGACCATAAACTCTACTAATGTTCAGCTCAACTCAATCCTTTCAATTAAGTTCCATCCATGAGATATAGAATTATGCTCAATGAAAGAGTTTAGTTGAGTGTGGTTATATAATTACGTATATAATACAATCAGTGAAGTAGTGATGCTTGAGTTGCTTTCTTTGAGGAGAGTTACTGACTGGATTGTAGCAGAAACTCACTGGGAGAATCAACCTCAACTAGCTGAAGAAATGACACAGGATAAAGACACAATGGTTGGCCAAAGAAGAAATAGGCTTATGGAGAGGGGTTTACAACCGATCCATCTTAAGAGAATAGTGTTCAACTAAACTATCTCATGTACCAATCATTCCCAGGATCACGTCCCAATACGAGACTCATATACATTTCGATGATTGATGGATTCTTGTCAGATTTATTCTTCTGGGATGTTTTTTTTGCTCAGTCAATCCAAGACAATCAATTCCAGGGAGGATAGGTAAATCCCATGGCCAACAAGAGACCATTTGGTAGTAGAGAATGGAAGGGGATACTGTGTATCTTGGTGAAAACATTAGTTTGGTATTTTGATATAGTATCTACATCTATATGTAAGAGGTTTCAAGTTCTAACTAAAAAGACATTGACAAATAAGTTAATGTCAGGAGCAAAACCCAATGTATAGGATTCTCATAACCCAATGTATAGAATTCTCATAATTCACTATGAATGCAAAAATGATCCATTTGCAAAAAACCATAGTAACCAAAAATAAAATGAACTGCTTGTTTACACTAAAAAATAACAGATATCAAGCTTACCTCACCAGCAAGGCTATATTTTGAATAGTCAATAGCATTAGGAGATGCTTTGCCAATACTTTCCTTCATCCTTGGTAGTGTCTCTAGCAATTCCTTCAAAAGTATCCCCGAAAATTACTGCTTCAGTATCCCCACCACTAAGTGTCCGTCCAATGATCTTTTGCTTGAATTTTCTTACAATTTAACTGGTCTGTCATAGTTTGGAGTTTTGTTCAACTACTATCTTTGACATTTAGAACTTAATGGCTGTCGTCAGGATGGCTATGAGAAGCTTTGTTTCCACAAACTCGTTGGATTGCTTGTCTAGATTGTTGTATACAAACTTGAATCCTACTGAATTTCTGGATTTACTATATATCTCTAGCATACTCATGGAATGTTGTCCTTGACCTCTATTAAAGACGAAACATAAAAATCCATCTGGGTTTTGGAACCATATACCATAAATATTGTTGATCAACATTGTAGAATTGGAGATTTGTGATTGAACTGAAAGATGGGATTGCTTGTTCATGGGATAAAAAAAATCAACTAAGTTCTCGTCACTCGATCCACTTGGGATAAAGTTTTGGCCTAGAAGTGTTGGAGGATCTGATATAGATCTATTTCCAGCTTACTGAAAATGTCAACCTGAATCCAAAAAATAATTTAAAAAAAACTATGAAAACCTGAAATTAATTTCGCTATCTTTTCACTACAACAAAAACTAGATTTAGCGTCTCTTTTTGCATCCTTTTTTGTGTCTAGACCATCTTTCAATGTATTCTTTCTTCATTATTTTGACCAAATGGCACAATTTCACGGGTTGGTGCTATTTTAGGTGTTTTGTGCGTCCTTTTTCTAAATCTGGCGCAAATTGTGGTGTAATTTGCACTTGGTTTCTCACCTGGTTATGTGCTAGGTTTTGCATCAGGTTTTGTGACAGGTTTTGAGCCTAGTTTTGCACCTAATTTTGCACCTAGTTTGTACATCTACTCTTGTTGCGCCCCCTTTTCACCCATGTTTGCCTCAACTTTTATGCCCTTGTTTTCATCCACTTTTGCATCCTTTTTTACATCTAGTTTTGCACCCAATGCTGCTAATTTTATTTCATCCCTTCATGTGCCAAGTTTTGCATCAAATTTTACATCATGTTTTGAGTCTAGTTTTGCATCTTGTTTTGTTTTAGCCATTTTTGCATCCACTTTTGCATCCATTTTTTCATCCACTTTTGCACCCACATTTTTATCCCTTTTTGCATCCCATTTTGCATACATGTTTACGTCTTTTTTTTCATCTACTATTGCATCCACTTTTGTCACATCCCAATTCACACCCATTTTTTGGCTTACTTTTACACCCACTTTTTCTTCAACATGTGCATCCACGTTTGCATCTTTTTTTGCATCCAATTTTACACTAGTTATGGAATCCCTTTATGCATCCATTTTTGCATCCACTTTTGCATCCAGTTTTGCATTGGGTGTTACGACTACTTTTGCATCTACTTTTGTTGCATCCATTTTCACATCCGATTTTGTATCCAATTTTACATCCATGGTTGTATCCACTTTTGCGCCAATTTTTTCATCATGTTTTGCTTCCACGATTGCATCATTTTTTGCATCCACTTTTGCATCACTTTTTGCATCCATTTTTCGTGCACCCCATTATGTGTCCACTTTTGGGCCTACTTTTGTTGCATCCATGTTTGCATCCTTTTTTGCATCCATGTTTTTATCCACTTTTGCATCCAGTTTTACACCCAAATGTTGAAGATGAAAATGAGGATAATGATTATGATATTGACGATGGTTATGATAATGATGATAATGTTGTTGATAATGAGGAGAACGATGGCAATGATGATGATGGTGATGATTATGCTGATGATGATGATGATGCGGATGATGATGAGAATAATGGCAACGACGACATTGTCGATGATTATGATGGCAATGAAATGAATGATGATGATGGTGATGATGACAATGACAATGATGATGAATACAATGAGAATGATGATGTTTATCATCTTAAAAAAAGGTTTTTATTTGTCATGCATAAATCGTGTGTGTCCTCCATGACCCTTTTCCAGTAATCACATATTTTGGGTAGATGTTATTTCTTATGCCAAAGGTAATGATGAATAACTGATGAAAATGTCAATAATCATGATGATGATGATGTCAAGGACAATGGCGATGATGATGACATGGATGATGATTATGTTGATGACGATGACTATTATGATAATAATGATGACAATGACAAAGATGATGATGATGATTATCATCATCATCATTTCCATCATCGTCATTATTTAAATCATATGGGATATGTTTACCATTTAAAGCATGCATAACAAGTGGGATTATTCTAAAACACCCCACCAAAGTACAAAATTCAAACCACAAGGGAAACATAATATTGAAATTGTTCCAATTTTCTTTCTCCCAACAAAAGAAGTTGCATGATATGACTCAGCAAGATCATATATACTTGAAAAATTCTCTAAAGTAAGGTCCTATACAGAAAACACAGATCTAAGTGTTGAGGCTAGACAATATCATAACAAAAAGGAAAAACCGCAATGAAATAAAAGAATACCTGTGCAATAGAATATTCACACAAATGTTTGAGGCCTTCTAAAATATATTGGTCAGCATATATCAAAAGGTCTTGTGCAATATCTGTTGTCATCTCTACTGTACAAGTGTATATAAATCTGACACTAGTACCCCATCAAAATCATCAAACAATCTTGGATAAAACATATTTGAGTTCTAACATGTCATAATTTATTTCATATTCATCTTGAACTCTTTATAACAGGAATGAATCCTTTGTTATTTCCATAATAAACACATAGAAGAAACCATAAGAATTACCTCATCATTAGTTCAAAGAATGCCTAGGTCATATTTGGAATTTCAATATACGATATTTTTCATTAAATTGGAGGTACACTTATTTCTTGAAACTCTTTAGGACTCTTGATACATGATGCTTCCTTTATGTTCCCATTAAAAATTTCTATGTCTTTAATGTTTTCCTTCCTCAAGGCTTGTATCTATTTTCTTGCTATTTTTCAGAATATTACACAAAGCTACAATTTTGGCATTGCCCTTTCTTTGGTTCCCACCAAGGAAGATTATTTTAGGTTATCCTTCTATAGCATGGCTACCACTTTCCACTTACAATTAGAGGAGATTGAGATTACCATGGCTTACATTTACTTGAGGTTTCCCTTCTCAAGGCCTTGGTTCAATTTGAGACATGCTTTCTAGTGCCAACCTAACAAGGGACACATTTACCTTGCTCAACTTGAAAGGCATCGCTTCTTTCTGCACTTCTAGGATTTCTTGTCTAAGATGTGCCTCTTGGACATTATCATAATGGTACGAGGATCTTGGGAACATTAATACAAATTTTCAGGGGCATGGGAATGCAGTTATTGGAGTTTCCTCATTGGGAGTTTGTACAAGCTTCCTACTAAGTTGAGAATGCTTCAACCCAAAATTTGGTAGGTTATCTAATGATTTAATGTGCCAAAATCCCCCGCTAAAACATTAAATGCCAATAGATTATATAACCAAAATCCTAAAATAATCCTATAATTAAACCTCTCTTCAATAATACATAAGCAAGTCACTCTTGGTGCCTTCTTTGGTTTTTTTGAGTGAACTACACTGCCTGTGACAGAGGTGGGCCATGGATTCTATGTTTTAAGCTTGACTCCATGGTTGTGACTTGAGAGAGGTGGCTTGAGGGCTGAGGTTAGTGAGAAAGGAGGCTTTAGATGGGTTTATAAACCATCTCTTGAGCTTGATTCAGTCTATCCTTCTCTTAACCTTTGCCAACTCAAATTTTCTGGAACATGTCACTAGCTGACTATGGCTTATTCTCATCATCAAGCTATAAGTTAAGGTTTCAATCCATCAATATGCACTTAAATGTTCTCTTTGCATTAATACTACAACCCAATGACCTTTAGGGTTTGTATCCCATCAATGCATATTATAGGTTCTGTGTTCCACTCAACATCACAATGAACATCAAGAGTTCTTTTCTCTTTGCCTAAAATGCTCCTCAGTTCATTTGTGAAGAGGAATAACTCTAGTGCTTCAAGTCATGAATTTTGGGTTTCTTTACTAGACTCCCACTAAACATTATCTAGGCTCAAATCCTCACTCATAAATTTATTCACCATGCCTCTAAGTCACGATCATGGATGGAGGGGATTTCCTCTATGCTTTGGACTCTATCATGTTTTCTTTTCTGGATCCATGTTTTGGGTTTCTTTGTTTTCTTAGTCCATTCTATGAATCCATGTGTATTCCTTTGACATGTTGAAGATCGATCAAATCTATCATGTTTTCTTTTCTGGATTTGATCATTCTTTCCTTTGATCTATCATTCTTGCCTTTGATCTAGTATGATTCTAATTTGAACGCTGCTGGATGCCAATGTAGAACAATCTTCCCCTTTCATTACCATATGATAGACGCCCTTCTAAGATTACATTTCACTCAAGCTCACTGTGTTCAAAGCTTCAATAGCACAAGGTATGTTTCAATCTATGGCAATCCAAAAAAATTTCAATTTATTGTTTCTGCATTTAATTGATATTCAAATGATAAAAATTTGGCCCGAGAACTCAGAAATTGCTTTAGAAATGGGCTTTTTTCGTTGAATTTGATAACCTTTTTTTAATTAAAATTTGTGCATAAGCCGAGAACTATGAAATTGCTTCAAAAATTTCTCAAATACAAGCTAAAGATGTGATGCTAACTTGGAAAAAGGATTATCCAAGTAGTCTCATGAAAAAACACTTGTAAAAAAGAGTATGGATAACCCCTCCATCTGTTTTCCATTGTTAAGGTTTTGGCTCGAGTTTTTAATTTCCAATTTGATGTACTTAATCTTCTCCTCTTTCGGAATTGGTAGCAGTGATCAAATTTAAAGGGTGGGTCTTAATTTTAATTGGAAGGACATTAATTCTTGGAGCCCTTCAAAGATGAAGGATAGTATAAATAATTGTATTTCAATTGACAAGTTTAAATTAACTAAACCCTTTCACCAAAAATAATGTAAAAAATAAAATTGTTCTTTCAATTTTTTTATAATTTTTAACAATTGAGCACCTCTTACTATTTACAGAAAAAAATGATATATTTTCAATAAAACTTATTTTGAACACATTAAGTTGTCATATGTGTATCATTAATTTTACAGTTCAGTAACATAACAACTATTCTATTGTATTTCTTCAAGTTGGAGCAGACTTCATTATACAAAAAACTACTTAGACTATGTAATAACAATATTGGGGCATCCACGTGCAATCCAAGCTTGAGAGATGTAAGAATTATAAGGATTTTGCACCTAAGAAAAAATAGTACATAACTCATAAAACATTAAAAAAAATTCCTACATACCAAGCACGTTAGCAAACCTAGCATAATTAGGGTCAGGGCATCAAATGTTTTTGTTCAACACTTATCGTGAGAGAATACATGTATGGGATGGAGGGGCAATGGAATCAAGCCTAAGTCAATTGAACCCTTGCAAATCATTGCATGTCCGAGTCTCAACAATTTGCTTTTTAAATTGAACCAAAATACCAAAAGAAGTTTATTAATGGCTAGATTTGAGAAAGTTCTAGGTGTGAGTAATTAAGGGCTTGGGGCCCTAATTTTTTTTGTGTTTTGTACCAATCGAGGATTCAGTTAATCAAAGTCACATGCAGGAATTTAAGTTATTTAATGAAAACAATTAATGTGTATACCTCTATGTAACCATTTTCTATGTTGATGGAGGCCACTACCCTCTTTATTGTCTTACCAAAAGGCATGATAATGAGGAAGAAGACCTAAAATTATGGACCTCACCTTCAAAGAATTACTTGCAATCACATTAGTAAGGAGTGATAAGAAGATCACAACAATCCAAATATCAGTTGATAGTGTTAATTAAATACTTATATGGTAAATTTAATATAAGACTTACTTATAGTTGTCTCTTACTCTTTGCGTCCTCACACATTTAATATTTTATGGTTGTCTCTATGCCTTGACCAAATTTGTATTATAAGGTGAGGATGTGCATGCATAATAATCCTTAGTTATGACTATGAGATGAGGATTTAAAGGGAAGAGGATGTAAAGACAAGTAATTTTTATATGTATTTTGGTGGCGATGAGGACAAATGTCGTGAGAAACCACAAATGTTTGGAAGGGCGGAGGGAGATTACATCATGATCGTGCCACCCATCAAATTGAACACTATTCTTGAGCCAACGATTGTTTTTTTTTTAAATTTTATTAAGAAATATTGTTTTTTCATATCTCATGCCCAATGACACCTCTCTATAGCAATGCATAAATCAACCTCTACACAGTTTGTGATCCTAACTACATGCCATTATTTGTATTTGCATGATATCGAGTGTTGTTTATAGTTGTCATAAGTCCATGATATTCATGCAAAAAATAAATTCTTGTAGAGGAGAACCCATCAACCAACCCTTTGAATTTTAGTTTGACGAAAAATGAGTGGACATTGGTAGCGAGGTTCACATATGTAGTAGGAACAAAGTTTTGAGCTCGTTTTAGGCCTACTAGTAGTCTATTAGTTGTTATTTTTTATTATAGTCATAGTTTTTGACACATTGTCACACTTTAGATTGAAGCCCTAAGTGACTCGGGCATCAGAGTCGCATCTCGATGGCTAGTGCCTCGTAGTCATCAATCATTACTGGTCATCTTACACAACTAAGCACTCAGTGCATGACATGAGTGAGTGAGTGATTATAATTTATCATATTTCCAATAATTTGAATGATGAGTTGAAATTTATAGCATAGGAATTTCAACAACTTGAGAAATTTATATAGATGGATATTTTCAAATCTTGCCCTTCTTTTAAAATGTTGATATAAATTATGACGTTCTTATCATACCCTTATTTATATTTTATTATTGTCTCCTTCCTCTTACCCCGGTCCTTCATATTCTTTGGAAAAAAAACCTATATTCCTAGCCTTTTATTGGTAGCTAACCTCGGTCTCCATATTTGATGAGGACAAAATGTTAGAGGAGCCTCCTTATCCCACAATACACTGGTGAATAGTGTATGAGTTAAATGGATATTTCTTTTCAAATGTGTGGAAGAAGGAAGGCGTTGCTCTAATAGTTTAACCGAGTCAAAGGTAATGATACTATAGCAAGTTAAATAAAATCATTACTTGAAAAAGGTGGTTCAATATATATACTTAACCTCAGGAGATCGATCGAATAGAAGCCATGTGAATTTGTCGAGTCATCCATCAAGAAGATCAAGCTCTGAGTCGTTATATGGAAGGGTAAAATTCATATTTTAAAATTTTTTTGAAGAACAATTTTAAGGGAAGGGCTAGAACCCTTTGGAAGGATTCAATTTTGAACGTTAATTGGTAGGTCTTTTCTTCAGCCGCCTATGAAACTGTGCCCATTTTAGCTTTTCAACATATTGAACAAATAACTACGAGGGAATGAGGAGGAAGGATGTAGAGCAGAAAACAAATAGACTTGTTGCAAGGTGCAACTGTGTTGTGTGTGATTGTGATTAGAGTGTTGGGTATCAATAGTATTTAAGGAGTAGCAGCGATGGGAACTCTTGGTGGATTGCACGAAGTGAAATATTTTCAGAACTCAATAGAGACGCTCGATCTTGGGTGCTTTTCCGTTGATGAGCACAACAAACAACAGGTATATGACCTGATCTTTTATTATTATTATTTATTTTTATTAGGAGGGATTTCATTTGTTTCTGATCTATGGAAATTTCATTTGTTAATTGATATGTTCTCTCTGTTTGTATCTGTGTCTCCAGAACGACGATATAGCGTTCTGTCGAGTGGTGGGGACACAAGAGTAAGTGGTGGTGGGGACTATGTATTATCTGACGGAGCCTCAAAGGGGAATCCAAGAATGGTGGGAGGTGGAGGGGTCATCATTTGTCCTAAGGGGAAAATAGAAGTGGAATATTTTTGGAATATTGGAATAGATTCCAATAACATGGTACAAGCCTATGGGCTATGGAAAGGAATCAAGCACTTGAAGGAAAAAGGAGTTGAGGAAGCCATGGTCTTTAGAGATTCCCATTTAATATCTAGGTGATGAATGGAGCAAGTCAGTGCCAAAAATTAAGGTTGGCTACACTGATTAAAATAATTAAGTTTGTCTCTAAGACCTTTCATCAAGTAGAGTTTTTTCATATTCTTTGTGAGCTAAATGACTTGGCGGATCAAGCTGCCAATAAATCAAAGGTACTAAGTAAGAATGAGATGTCTGTAAATCATATTTTATCCTCAGTTATCCTTCCATAGGAAATAATTTTAAATGTCTTTTGGCCATCTGTCTAAGGGAATGTTCCAACATGATTGTAGGAGAAGAGGCAGACCATTAAGATCTTATTTTTTTAAAAATCACATTGTTGTATTTCTTCCGTTTATCTCTATTATGAGTTTAATATAACATAACCATTTTTGTCAATTTTTTTTAAACCATTTTTAAATATATTTCATTAAATTAAAATTATTAAAATGAATAAATACTTCAAAAACTTAATTATTTACTAATTATTCAACTACATTTCCCATCAAAGATATCAAAGAATTGTATATTTAATTTTATTTATACTTTAATAAACTTCAAAAAAAATAATATAAATAGATTTATATAAATGTAAATAATTTAAAAATAAAATAAAATGATTAAATTACATTTTACTCCATTCAGTTAAAACACAATGATCATTTAAACACACTAACCATAATCAGAAAACAATGAACAAATTCCTAGTAACTTTTCATGATAATTTTAATAATGAAATGGAAGTTCTTTGTATTTTATAAAATATCCATTACATTACACATTTATTAAAAAATCCCAACATAAAAAGATTTCATTCTAGATTAATATTTTTTTTAAACTCTCGACATAATCCAATGGTCTTAAATCATACCCTACTCTCCGCATCCTTAGACCGTGGTATCTCTTCAAATGCTTAGCCAAATCCATGCTAGTGAAAGATGCGAAGAACCGGGTTGCCAAATTCTTTGGGGCGGTGATTGCGGTGAGTGGGGTTGGCTCCGATTCCAACTACAGTTTAAACGCTAAGCGTGGTTAGGTTAGATGCTAGTTAAGGAAAAGGTCTCGGTCTCTTTGTCCGTTTCTTTGCGTCCATCGTGAGTTTGTTTTGGGCATCGCAGGAGAGAGAGGGAGGTGTTTTTCATCGTGAAATTCTCAAATAGGTCTCGGGATCAAACCCCGTCGCAAGTTTTTAAATGAGACGATCCAGAGTTTCCTTTGTGTCTGCCTCAAATCCTCCGTCGTCCCATGGAAATCGATCCGAGGGTCGGCTCACACAGGGAGGGAAGGAGGAACACGACATTTGAATTGGCAATTTCATCTGTTTCTCTGTTGCTGCCTTCAATTCGTCTCTAGTTTGTATGCTTTGTTAGGGTTTTCTTAGGGTTCGATATAGCTCTGAAGTTGGATGGATTAGACAAAAGGATTGAAAAGGTTGGTTGAACGCCTTCTAAAGCATAGCTCAAGGTCTCAGTAATGGCTTTGGGATCGGCAAGAGGTCGAGCAGATTACGATTATCTCATAAAATTGTTGTTAATCAGTGATAGCGGTAAGTTTCTAACTTTTTTCTCTATATGCGCCTTTCATTTACTGAAATTAGAATGTATCTGCAAAAGGGGTTTCAAAAACTTCTATCTTTCACTGAAATCAAACTGTCCCTATGATAAGGGTTTAAACATCATATCTCTTTCGATGAAATTAGACTAAATATAAGCCAAATGCTGATGATCACTGAAATTTAACTTCAATAAATAATTTTCGGAGGGCCCTTAGAAGCCAAAGAAGCCAATGGATCACAGAACTGGTTTTAGTTTGAGCAGCTTCCATCTAGGTTTAGGAAGCCCGAGTCCAGGGAAGTAAAATCAGGGTTAGATCTATTCCAACGCCTGGTTTTGGAATGGACTGTCCATGGAATTTAGATCTACTTTAAACATCATAATGGTGTGGGAAAGAATTGTGCCAGCTGCTTATTCTAAAATTTCAGCATTCCCACAATATTTTGCTCGTGGAATGCGCATCACATCTTGAACTGACTGAAGCTTGATTTACTATGTTAAAGATAATACGAAAACATGACTATTTTAGAAAACAATCTTGATTCATTCGTACATCAGTACCAGAGCACACAGGCCCACTTTGCATTAAAGAAGGGATCAAATTTGAAGGGTAGGGTCCCATTTCACTTTGAAGGGTTCTGAGAAATTGAACTCTTCAATGTTGACATGTAAAAATAAATCATTCTTTTGATTTGAAATTGTAAGTGTACAATCAAATTGTATTATTTATTAAAAATAGTGTATAGAAAAAAAATGTTAATAAGAAGAAATCTTGAGTGATTCAACATTTACATGGAATTAGTGAGGTAAACAATGTACTCTCCTGGAGCATATAGTTTATTGAACTTAGATAAGGGACAATTCTGTCTGGTCGGTGAAATACTCAGTTGGTAGGTCATTGATAAAACAAAATCCCCTATTTTAAGTAGATTATGGATAATCCCTCGAATCTATATCGAGTTTATTAGCCCTATCAAAAAGATTAAGTATTTATTAGTCCACTATAAGGAATAACTTTAAATTCTCCAACAAATATCACTACAAGTTGGGTGTCTAGTTTCTACCAAAGTCAACAAGGAAGATGCATCATAAACACACGTTTTGGAGGTTTTTGACAATGAGGATGTTGAAATCATGTTCTTTGCTAGATCATTGCACTCCTAGTCCCTCATTCATGAACGTCCGTCAAGGGATTCCCTTGTTTAGATATATTAGTAGACAATTTGTATTTCTTGTTTCCATTATTACAAGGCTGAGAGGAAAACGAAGGGGTCAGAGGCTACAACATTTATAGTGTCAGTTGTTAAATATTGTATCCTTTCAACTATTGGATTTCATTAAGGAAATTGGAACAATTGAAACACGTATATTCAAATATTGTTCTTTCTTTCAACCTAATGTTTACAATTCACGGCAGATAAATAAAATTGATAGATTTGGAACTCAAATACAAGGCTCTTTCTTCTTGCTCCTCCGCCCAAACGAAGTTGTGGTCCTAGACTATGAAGGGTATACATTATTTTGGTTCTGATTTCATTTAAATACTGGGTTTTTTAAGGTTACATCTATTGAGTATTCGAGACTTAGTCTGGCAGAAATGCAATCGCATAATACATTACAAATTTCAAACAACATTTTGGATAGAGAAATTTTAAACCCTTATATTTATAGAACCAAAAGGAACTCCAATAAGAAACACATTTAACTTTTATCCACATATAAAAGGTTACACAAGTGTAAAATGCTATACATACCTATAAATTCACGACAACCAAGTCGACAGCTTAGCTCTGCATAATCTTCTGGAGGAAATATAAATTAAGGAGACACTGAAGCATAGAATTGGAGAGTTGAGAGTCTGAGTCTCGACCTCCGACTGTCCTATACTTGTAAACCCAAAATAATGTTTTTTTCACAGACTTCACCAATCTCTTTAAGTTCGGGGGAGCTCAATCCAGCCTACCCAACGTTCTACCTTTGCTTCTCTTGCTCCTATCTATGAAAAAGGTGGAACCTTCTCTTGCTTCTGCCTAACTCCCTAGTATGGATTACACTTCTTCTAGCATGAATGGGGGAGAGTGAAATGCAAAAGTAAAAAAAAAAAATCCTAAGAAGAATAGATATTGAGCTGGAAGGGATGAAGCAAGCCATAGAATATCCACACATCCATATGGAAAAACAAGAGAATAAGTAAGATGGCAGGGAAAGAAGTTTGAAAGAGCAACATATGAAATATGACAAGATTGTAAGTGACTTATAAATGCATTGTAATACTTTCTTTGAATTTGGTCATGGTTATTTAATATTTTTGTGAGTCACATATTTAACTAGATCGTGGCATGGATTGTGATGATGTACATGGAGGAAGCTAGCTCAAAGTGTAATTATCACCTTTTCATGGTTTTTACTCGCATATGGTTACTTAGACAATATGCATGACTGTATAGTTTTAGGTTTTGTAAAAAGGTTTTTAACCATGTTTTTATTTTTTTATTTTTGGAAAAATCATATATGCTATTTCAACTCAATGAAGCTATATTTTTAAAAAACTCTGTGTATTTATGTTACTTATATTTTGGACAACCCCTTTATAATATAAATTCTAACAACCTTGTATTTATTTATTTATATATATATAACAATTTTTTTCCTAAGAAATTTTACAAGTTTCATTTCTCCAAACTATTATAACTAAAAGCAAATAGTCTCTCTTTCTATTCTATGTTTGCATCATTGTTTTCTTTGTATTTTATATTTGCTTTATTATTTTTTTTTCTAATTTTTTATGTGAGTTGGGAAAATACTTAGTAACAATGATAAAATTGCGATTTTGAAATGGATAAAATTGGATTTCCAAGAGCAAGGTGCTCCATGCTGCCTAATTTCCTCCACAAGTCACTGCTCACACCCAAATTAAGAGCAACTCCAATACCAATAATATGTCTGAATTTGCGTATATTCAAGAAACGGCCACCATTAATGCAGCAGCGTTAATGGATGATAAGCTTCCAAAGAGCGGTTATACTCCCTCAGCTCCTTCAGCCTACCATAACATGGTAATAGACACAGTTGGCGCTGCAAGTTATAGATGTTGATAGATAAATAAAGTCCATACATTATTTCATTCCCGCATTTGACCAGGCATTCACAAGCAAACATGTTTCTGAATGTGCTTCAATTTATCCTGAATCATGTATAGCTTCTTGTCATTTGTAATTGCCATTCAGAAGCTGTTTCTCTCTGTTATGTTTGAAATCAAATTTTGTGAATTGATGGAATAGAGTTGAACGCTGCATTTTCTCATTAGAATAGATTTGAACGCTGTGAAGAATTTCATTTTCTGACTACCGGAAATTCGAGTGGAATGGCATAATATAAGTGAAAGGAGAATGATTCTTTCAGGCAAATACACATGAGCCGGAAGGTAATAGGCGCCCGACCGTCATCTACCAACCACAAATGAAAATTCGGTGCATCTTTTTTCCATATAATTCATTCATTTCAACGAACAAAATGTACCTTTCATGACTTTCCACCCATTTTTGTTGGGCATTTCAGCAACGTGGAAAACCAAATGCATACGGTACTTCCCCCTCGGAATTTCGAAAGCATGTAGAAAATGAAAATGATGATTTCAACAGTGTAGTCATATATATTTTAGACAACATATTTTTTAATGGTTTATTATAATATATTTGGAGAACAAAATACACCCGCAAGAATATTCCGGCAACAGTACTCTTCGATTTTTCCGGCTAGGTTTTAGAAGGGAAGTTTGATTTAATAATAAATAAATATATTTATCAATTGTCGATTCATTTCTTTCGAATCGTATAGTATTTAGGGATCAAATTTGAAGGGTAGGGGCTCATTTCACTTTGAAGGGTTGTGAGAAATTGAACTCTTCAATGTGGACATGTAAAAATAAATCATTTTTTTTATTTGAAATTGTAAGTGTACAACAAAATTGTATTATTTATTAAAAACAGTGTATAGAAAAAAAATGATAATAAGAAGAAATCTTGAGTGATTCAACATTTACATGGAATTAGTGAGGTAAACCATGTACTCTTCGAGTCTCGAGCATATAATTTATTGAACTTAGATAAGGGACAATTATGTCCGATAGGTGGTGAAATACTCGGTTGTTAGGTCATTGATAAAACAAAATCCCCAATTTTACGTAGATTACGGATAGTCCCTCAATTCTATATTCAGTTTATCATCCCTATCGAAAAGATTAAGTATTTATTATTCCACTATAAGGAATAACTTTAAATTCTCCAACAAATATTACTACAAGTTGGGTGTCTAGTTTCTATCAATGTCAACAAGGAAGACGCATCATAAACACACATTTGGGAAGTTTGTGACAACGAGGATGTTGAAATCATGTTCTTTGCTAGATCATTGCACTCCTAGTCCCTCATTCATGAATGTCCGTCGAGGGATTCCCTTGTTTAGATATATTGGTAGACAATTTGTATTTCTTGTTTCCATTATTAGAAGGCTGACAGGAAAACGAAGGGGTCAGAAGCTACAACATTTATAGTGTCGGTTGTTAAATATTGTATCCTTTCAACCATTGGATTTCATTAAGGAAATTGGAACAATTCAAACACTTATATTCAAATATTGTTCTTTTTTTCAACCTAATGTTTACAATTCACGACAGATAAATAAAATTGATAGATTTGGGACTCAAATACAAGGCTCTTTCTTCTTGCTCCTCTGCCCAAATGAAGTTGTGGTCCTAGACTATGAAAAGTATACATTATTTTGGTCTTGATTTCATTTGAATACTGGGTTTTTTAAGGTTACATCTATTGAGTATTCGAGACTTAGTGTGGCGGAAATGCAATCGCATAATACATTACAAATTTCAAACAACATTTTGGATAGAGAAATTTTAAGCCCTTGTATTTATAGAACCAAAAGGAACTCTGATAAAAAACACATTTAACTTTTATCCACATATAAAATGTTACACAAGTGTAAAATGCTATACATACCTGTAAATTCACGACAACCAAGTCGATAGTTTAGCTTTGCATAATCTTTTGGAGGAAATATAAATTAGGGAGACACTGAAGCATAGAATTGGAGAGTTGAGAGTCTGAGTCTCAACCTCTGACTGTCCTATACTTGTAAACCCAAAATAATGTTTTTTCACAGACTTCACCAATCTCTTCGAGGGAGCTCAATCCAGCCTACCCAACATTCTACCTTTGCTTCTCTTGCTCCTACCTATGAAAAAGGTGGAACCTTTGAGTTTCCCACCGCAGAAGACAATGAGGAATTAGAGTGTGCAACCGTTTCCTTCTATAGAAAGACGATTGGAAGCAATGCCATCTCAATTCCACAATATCTTGACGCTCCTGAGTTGGTTTCCCTTGCCCGAGGTAGGCGAATACATGTTTGTGTATTTCACATGATTACAAAAAAAGAATTTTAGAATTGCTTCTACATAACATAGATATATCTATTCAGGTGAGGGAAATTTGGGTATTATTTCCCAAGGTTTCCAGAGAATTTTAGAGATCATTCTTCGTTATGAGGGTGCTCAGGGCGTAGATCAGAGAGCCCATGGGAGGAGGAGGAAGAAGAAGAAGAAGAAGAAGAAGAAGAATCAAGTCAAAAGGTGAGGTGAGTGAGGAGGGTAGACGTAATAGCGATATTTGCAAGAGAAACCCACTGGTGCTATAATTATGGGAATGAGCCTCTCTAAATTGTAGCCATTGTAGAAATAGGAAACCCTCATAAATAGCTCGGGCTCAAGAGTTAGCATGTAAGAATCCCGACAAATTAAGTAATGATAATATTCAGTTAGGTATATGGCAAATTATTTCAGTTATTTTAGAGATGACTATATGCATATTGTACAACCATTCTCTCTAGCTATCCCTCCATTCCAGTTACCTTTGTCTTTACTACCTAACCCACTTCCTTCGATGAGACAGGTAGACTTAGCGGCCTAGGTGGACTATGGAGACTGGGAGTGCTGATTCAAATGATTCTGACCCCAGTAAATGAATGGAAATTTGAATAAATCCTAGAACCCTGGACTAACTAGTATAGGATATGATTCATGAGCACAAACAAAGGGAGGTGTGCTACTAGCCTGCTACCAACGATTCGTCATCCCAATCTTGTGGTGCTCATAATAGAAATGTCTAGCAGTGGGTGAAAACCTAGTCTAGAAACTTACATACCCTGTATTGGACCGGGTTAGGTTCAAATCTAGCAAAGATTGCTCAATGTATTGTAAATTGCAACTTGCCAAGTTGTAACCCCAAAAAAAACACCATTAGTTTTTTCCTTACGGAGCCTTGACAGTGGAGGGTTATCAAATCAATTCACCATCCATAGATATGACTCATATGAGTATTTAATTTCACATCATATACTCAAATAATCAAGTGACTTGTAAGTTGTGAGATCACATGACTCAGTGAACAATAAGATGACAGATGGAAAATTGAGTTGGCAAGTGCCATCACCTCATAACAAGATTTAATGAAGTTGGTGAATCAGTAATGCATGCTAATGCCAGTAAATGCTTTGAAAGTGAACATCGAATCGTGAGTCACAATCCCGAGTCACCAACTTGAACTTGGCACTAGGAGTTCTAGTGTCCCATCATGGTCCGTTTCAATTGGGATTGAGATCCACATCCATGATCTGAATATTCAAGGGCACTTGGGAAGACTCTAAGTCCCAACTCTCCCATAGTCCACTAAATTCCTAGATAGGAAAATTTTGTAGCTTCCCTTCTATTGCAAATTTACCGAGGCTTACTCAATTTCATTATTGAAGTGCTGGAAATGAAACTAATTTTTTTTTGCATGGTAAAATTTATTGTGGCCTTATATGGTGTTTAAAATGGCCTTTGAAGGGCTCTGAAGGCTTCAAATTTGAATCCTACATCGAAGCCCAATGATCCGGGAAATGTTAAAGGGAATAGTGCGTCTGGGGAGTTTTTAGAGTTATCAAAGTAACACAATAAATGTCTTCTGCATGTGCAACATAATTTTCTGCACACCAAAATGTCCTCCATGGGATGAAGAATGGGCCTCCTTGATAAGAAGGCGGCAAGTTGATTTGGTTGGAAAACACAATTGATTCAACTTGTAAAGAAATCCATCTTGATATTTGTAGTCTAGGAAAGGGCTTTGATTGACCACAGTGGGTTGTTGGATTGATTCCATGACCAAACCAAAGTAAAGGTCTATATAATATTGGGATTTCCAATCCTCATAGGCTACACATTTGATATCCAAAATGGAACGGACCTTGGCTAAGGGTCTATTGAGGAGATTAGGCACTTTATTGCAATATTGGAAGGAATCTAATTGCTGACAAGTGATTTCTACACCGACGATGTTTTGATATTTGTGGCCTATTGTGGGAGAAAATAATTAACTAATTCTCTCTCTCTTTCTTGGGGATAATAGTAGTCTCCTTACAAATGGTAAACCTAGCCTTCCCACTTTATTTGTTTTTTCCTTTGAGTAATGTTAAAACACCAATTCGAACTGGTTGGTCATTCTGAACATTTTAATTGGTCATGCATACATGTTTAGATTCTAGAGGGTCAGAGGTCCTGCACAACATATCAATAACAATCTGACTCTCAACATTGTAAATTGTTAGGAAATGTACCAGAAAAAAATGTACTAGATTGTTTAAGAAAGGAGGTTAAGATTCACAACGGTGCATTAAAATGTTGAAATGCACACTGAAATAACCAAAGACAACAATTTAGACAATAGCTTTATGAATATGAAATGTACCATATGGAAACAACATTAACTAAAAACAATTTTGAGTCCATGCATCTTGTTATGTGCACTTAAATATTTTCAATCCAGATTATGTTTAATAAGCTTATTTTGGATGTAAAAGAGAACATCTACGTATTTAGTTGGCAAAGAGAGTATCTGAACTTCTGAATAAAGTCTTCAAGATGCTATCAAAATAGGATGCTTAATCAAGTGCACTAACATGATGACACTATAGTTTTCAAACTGTGTTCAATTGATTTCATTCACCAAGATTTTTTTTTAATATTATCAAAAGTCCACCTGTGCATATGAAGTTATTTCCTTCATCACAATCAAGGTTTTACTGTTTTCCATGTTAATCCAGAGGTATCACCAAAACTGAACAGCCTATTCCTAGCATGATGAAAATTAAAACAACAACTAGACTTCAGGTGAGGCTTAAAGAATCTTGAGGTAGGCATCTTCTTTTAATAACCATTCATGAGTGCTTCTCTTACCATCCCATTGCTGAACAAAATCACATAATCAATGAATAGCAACATTTATGTAGCAACACCCAATCCTCAATTGGATTCTACAACTATTTCTTAAACACATCCCTTATTCTCTTTCCTTCTCAAGTTTATGTTATTAGGTATGTATCAATACATTATTTTGTTCTCTAAGACCCTTTTACGAACCACTTTAATAGATTGTGTAATTGTTTAGGATATTTTGTTGCCTGATCATGGTAGATTTTTGTGCTCATTAATGTGTTTGGAAAAATAAATTGGATTTTAAGCATGACTGTCTTTGGATCTTGTTGTCTTTTATTAGAATTCAAAGGATGAAATCTATGTATGTTAATATTGCTCCTCTTTCCAATTCTTAAAGGGTGCTAGCTCAATGGAAGAGCGCCTACCTTACAAGTAGGAGGTTGGTGGTTCGATTCCTCCATGCCCTAATGATATTGCAGTGTATTTATAAAGGTTAAAAATGTAGTAGTACAAGATGGATGCAATATTAGACGCAACACTAAATGCAAACCAAGATGTAAAAGTGGACGTCATACCAAACACACTAGTGGATGCAAAAGTGGACGTTATGTCAAACACAAATGTGGACACAAAAATGGATGTCATAGTAAAAGCAAAATTGGTTGCAAAAGGACACTCAACACTAGACACAATTAATGACTCAAAACTAGATGCAATACTAGGCCCAATACTAGACGCAATAATAGATGCAAAAGTGGACTCCTAACTAGATGTAAAATTGGACATTAATTTGAGCAAAAAATATGGTGTATCGATGGACATAAAAACAGGCATAACACCAGGTGCAAAATGGGAACCAAAACTTGACGCAAACAAAAAAATAAAATGAGACACAATATTGGATGCAAGATGGGATGAAACATTGGATGTAAAACTAGACGCAATATTGAAAGCTAGATGGGATGGAACATTGGACACAAAACTAGATGCAATATTAGATACAAACATGGGTGCAAAACTAGGCACAACACTAGGAACAACACTGGGTGCAACATTGGGATCAAACATAGATGTAAAAAAGATATCAACCGAGATGCAACACTAGGTGTAAACCTAGATGCAAAACATGACGTAAAACAAGCTGCAAAATTAGATGAAAAAAAGGATGAAACATTATCATTAAAATTGGATGCAAAACTAGACACAATATTGAACCCAAATTTCGATGCAAACCTAGATGAAACGCTAGATGCAAAATTGGACACATAATTTGATGCAAAACATGGTGCAAAATTGGGTGCAAGACTCGATGAAAAAATAAAGCAAAATAAGACACAACATTAAATGCAAAACTAAGCGTCAAACAAGGTGCAAACAAGGATGTAACAAACGACACAAAAAAAGATGCAATACAAGATGCAAAATTGGGTGCAAATAAGGGCATAACAAAAGATGCAAAAAATTGGGTTTAAAAGTGGACGCAAAAATGGATGTTAAAAAGGATGGAAAAAAGGATGCAATAGATAGCTTTTTACGAAATTGTACAATAGCGCCAGGTTTAGCATCAGATTGTTCACCAAAATTGGGAAAAAATTACTCTAAAATCTGGCGCTAAATTCGACGCTAAATCTAGTTTCTGACAAGATGAGGTTGGATGTAAGCGCGGATCCTTTCTGACAAGATGAGGTCAGATGCAAGTGCAGATCGTTTCTAACAAGATGAAGTCGAATGTAAGTGCAGAGCCTTTCTAACAAGATGAGTTTGGATGTGAGTGTTAGGCCTTTGTGACATGGTTTTGGATGTGTTCCTCCCATGGTTAGATGTGAGTGTTGGGCATGCCTTTCTAACATGGTTCTTGAATGTGTTCCTCCCATGGTCAGATGTAAGTGTTGGGAGGACCTTTCTAACATGGTTCATTCCATGGTCAGATATAAGTGTTGAAGACAATGAAGATCTCCATGGAGTCTACGCATACAACCAGCATGAAAAAGGGCTAGCTCTGTAGAACTTCCTATGACGAGAAGAATTGAGAGATAGCATCATTTGTTTGAGATGACGGAAGCAGTGATGATGATATAGAATTGAGGATCTAGTAATGATCCAGATCAAGTGACGATCCAAACTTGATGATCCATATCAAGTGATGATCCAGACTTGACGATCCAGTGATGATCCAGTAATGATCCAGATCAAGTGATGATCCAGACTTGATGATCCAAACTTGATGATCCAGTGATGATCCAACTTTGATGATGATCCAGAGAAGAAGACTTTTTCTAATGAATTGCGTCGAGAGAATACCTTCCTAGTTAAGTGGAAATGTTGATGTATTTTGTAAATTCGGAATGTATTCACTTGTATTTATTATGTACTGTACCCCGATGTTTCTATCGGGGAGAATCAATAATGTAAACAAGTCATGTAAAGTAATTGAGTTTAAACCTCCATTGTAAGTCCAATAAATAGTCCCCAAACTTGAGTTAAGGTTAACCCTCCTTATTGATCGGAGGGAAAAGTCCCCATAGTTGTGGAGAACTAGGGTTATTAGACTCTCCTAGAGAAGTCGACTCCGATAAGTAATTGTTAAGTGAGGTTGACTTGTTGGAGTGGACATAAAGTGAACGAATGAATATAAATAGAAGTGAGGCTCTTCTCATTTCTACACAAAACACACACTCACTCAACTGGGGCGCATGAGTGAGAGAGGCGCATGAGTGAGAGAGGGGAAGCTCTTTCGAGTGTATGAGAGAGAGAACAACTATGGAGATCATCTTTTCTGTCTTTGGGTTTTACTACTACCATTGGTGCTCATTCTATCTCTTAGGAATTTGCGGGGTTTTCTCCGTTATGGTTTCCCCGAGGAAAATTCTTTGTGTCTCTTGTCTCTTGTGATTATTGTTGTGCATGTTATTCTCTTAGATAATATCCTAAGATTATATAGCTTAAATCATAAAAATATAACAAAGGCATGCCACTATATGTCTATTAGCCAATGAATGAAAATAAAAGAACAAAGTTGAAGCTAGTAACATTGTTCACAAAAACCTCTTTTAGATTACTAAAATGATGGGTCATTTTCCGACAATGAATCTACCAAGTTGCCATGTTTTTCAACAACATTAAGTAAAAATGAAGTGTAAATTAGCAAAAATGGGCTTACTAAATGCACAGAATAGTATTTAAATTAGTAAATCAATGAAATTAAAACTACATGCATCAAGGTAGATACATTTTCCACAAAAACCTCTTTTAGGTTCTTAAAATGATGGTTCATTTACCCATAATGAATTTTCCAAGATGGCAAGTTTTCAATCATTGTGGGAAAATGACCCATGACTTGGTAATCTGAAGGATAGTTTTTTTGAAGAATATAACTATACTCAGGAATGTGTTTTTACCTTTTATTATTACACTGTGGCATGCATTTTCTTACGACCATTTTTGCAAATTTACATTTTTTTTTAGTTCATAGCTTGGCTGTGAGCATAAATTGTTTGAGAAACTACCATCTCGGCAGATTCATTGAGGGGAGACGACTCATCATTTTAAGAAATTGAAAGTAGTTGATAGATGATAGCTTGGATCTGAGCTTAAGTTGTTTGAGAAAAGTACCATCTTGGTAGATTCATTGGGGGAAAATTACTCATCATTTTAAGAAACTAAAAGAAGTTTTTGCAAATAATGTAACTAGATTCAGTCATATGGTTTTACTTTCAATTATTGACCAATGTACATACTATGGCATGCATTTTATTAATAAATTCATACTCTTGAGCCTCGACATAAATTATTTGAAAAACTAACATCTTGACAAATTAATTATGGGTAAATGACCCATCATTTTAGGAATATGAAAGAGGTTTTTCTAAACAATGTAACTAGGTCTAGACCTAAGGTTTTAGTTTCAGTTATTAACCAATTTTCATATTGTGGCACGCAGTTTACTTAGTAGTTCATAGCTTGATTCTGAGTATAATTTGTTTGAAAAATTTTCATCTTGGCATAATCATTGCAAGTAAATGACCCACCATTATAAGAATATGAAAGAGGTTTTGGTGAACAATGTATATAGATTCAAAGCTATTGTTTTGTTTTTAATCATGGAACAATGCACAAAATATGTCATTCATTTTACCAAGATGTTCATAGCTTGGATCTAATCATAATTTGTTTCAAAAAAATCCATCTTTGTAGATTCAAATGGAACAAATGACCCAACATTTTAGGAATATAATAGAGGTTTTTGTGAATAATGTATCTATCTTTAGAATTGTGGTTTTGTTTTCAATTGTTGACCAATATCAAGGTTGTGGTGTGCATTTTACTAGGAGGTTCATATCTTCACTCAGAGAATATATTATTTGAAAAACTACCACCTTCCCATATTCATTACAGGAAAATCACCCATCATTTTAGGAATCTAAAAAAGGATTTTGTGAACAATGTATAACTTCATACCTTTCATTTTTTTTTCAACTATTGACAATGCGCAAATTGTGGCATGCAATTTACTAAGCATTTCATAGCTTGAATTTGAGCATAATTTGTTTGAAAAAATTCCATCTTGAAAGATATATTGCGTGCCCCTCATTTTAGGAATATGGATGAGGATTTTTTGAACAATGTGTTTAGATTCATACATGTGGTTTTGGTTTCAATTATTGACCAATGTGAATATTCTGGTTTTCATTTTACACAGTAGTTCATATCTTGACTCTGATCATAAGTTGTTTGAGAAACTACGAAGCATTTTCATATAATTTAGTGCCCATGAAAATTTTGGGATTTTGTCTTTTTGGTAATGTTTTTTTTAACATAGTTAAACTGTAATGGCCAATTATGGGTGGATAATTATTATATATCCAAGGTAAATAACAATTACAATATATGAAGGGTTTGTAATGGAAGGTGCCATATGTCACCATGTGGCACCCTTTTACAATACCCTAATTCCAACCCCATAGATTTGACTCCAAGATAACTTCATTCAAGGGTTTTATTGTTGATGTATATGTAACTTTGGAATTTATTCTTCCATATATCTTATGTATTGTAACCCGATGTTTATTCCAGGATGTTTCTATTATGAATTTGAGTCATGTGGTCATGCCCCGGTGTTCCGATCGGGAGGATTAATAATGTAATCAAATCATATCAAGTCATTAGGTAAGTCCCCACAGTTTCGGGGCACTTGAGTTATTATACACTAATTAAGGTGTAGGCTCGGGTAAGTAATATTAGGTCGAGCCTACGTGTGAAAGTGTAATTCAAGTGAATGGACTAATATAAATAGAGAGTGAGAGTCTCTCTATTTATCACTTGTGAATTACATCACTTGCTCTCTCAAGTGTGGCGCACCTTTGGAGAAGGAAATACTTTGGCTTGACAGAAGACAAAAGGCTGCTGTTGTGTTAGGAGGGCATCTTACTGTTTTGGGTTTCACATCTTGTGGTGATACTATCTTAGAGGAAGTTGAGGGGTTTTCTCCATTTATTGTTTCCCCTATCAAAACTCTTTGTGTCTCTTGTCTCATGTGATGTGCTTATGTTATTGCTGTGCTTGTTATTCTCTCAGTGAAAAGATCCTAACATAATGCTAGCTTAAATGTTGAAAAACTAACATGGTATCAGAGCTAACCTGAGAAGAAGACATTGTGCAGCTACAGGAACTAGGGATTCCTATTTTGTGGATCTTCCTCCACATATTTTCAGCAAAAGTATGCTAGGATGACTCTCCTTTGAAGGGTGCATCTTTCTGTCGATGCGGAATTCAATTTCAAGCATTTTCAGTTTCGATGTGGAAATTAGGGCTTTCTACAAAAGAGGAATTTTTGAGTGAGACCAGCATAGGATTGTTCTCCTCATCAAAACCAAATTTTAGAGACCTGGATCAAGAAATTTGGTTGGGTGAAACTCCGGGAAAGTCAAACCCTAGTTTGACACTGAGCTAGGAGAAACCCTAAATACTAAAACTGCTAAGTTTTGGTAGTCGCTATATTCCGATATTGGCGAAGTCTTAGAAGATGAAAATTTCAGGAGCCAAAGATAAAATCCTGATGAAGCCTGTGTCAAAAAATAAGACACAGATTCGCTGTATTCCAGGAGATATGATCTCTCCAAGTTAGGGTTCCATCGTCTTCCATAATTCATTCCTAAATAGGACATTTGGGGAGATCTGCAATATATTGGGCTACAGAGGTCCAAATGGAATTCTTGAAGATGTTCCAGAAAGGTCATGGACTTTACTTTCTGTGGTCCGAATATCAGACTCAAAAGATGAACCAGTGACATGTGGCAGGCCGTACAACTTCGCTATTCTAAACAGTCTTGTAACAGGTCACCTTGGGAAAAGGATCATAAATCCCAAATGGTGAAACCAATTCTGATGAAACCTACGGTTTTGGATCAGGGACATGTGAGGTTACCTTAGTGCGAAATTTCAGACATAGAGGAGCAGTAATTTTGGAGATATCATAGAAACAGTAACAGGAATTTGTGCAGAAGAAATCAGAAAATCAGGGCTTTCTGTTCCAGGAGCTTCCCTCCACTGTTTTCAGAAAAGGAGTACATTAGATAGCTCCATTTGAAGAGATATATCTGTTCATCCAATAAGATCTTAAAGATTCCAAGTTTTGAAAATTAGGGTTTCTGTGACAAACCCTAGATCAGCGAACTCTGGGACAAGGACGGACACCTCAAATCGGTAAGATCTAATCCTTTGCTATTTCCATTTGAGGTTCTCATTTCAATATGATATATCAAGTCCGCTTGGTGAAAATCTTGGGGAAGTTGACAACTTCCAAGCCTGGAAGTATATGATCTCTCTGAAGAAACTGGATTGGACACCTACATGAGCATAGAGGTTCCAGTTTCAGAGGGAGACGAGGCTAAAGAAGACATCATGCTCATGCTGCAGAGGATGATGAACCATCCAGAAAGAGATACAGATATGAAAGTGAAGATTCTTCAAGCAAGGATGAATATGTTCTGATATCAGCTCTCACAGGTAACATTACTCATGGAAGTGATGATTGGCTTATAGATAGTGGTGCTTCCAAACATATGACGGGATTCAAGGAATCTTTTGTGAGACTATCAGAACATGAATCACCTCACAAGGTGAAACTAGGAGATGACTACCAAAATCCGATAAAAGGTAGTGGGGAATCTTCATACAAGCTAGACTCTAGTAAGTCTCTAACAATGAAAGAAGTATTGTTTGTGCCAGGATTGAAGAATAACCTTCTCTCCATTTCAGCATTGATGTAAAAGGAATGCGGATTGCAAGTCATCATATGGATAAAAGGAAAGACTAACGATGATGTGGTAGTGATTAGAGAACAAGAAGGAGGCTTGTACAAATTGAAGGGCTATCTAGAACAAGCCTTGATCCATGATACGGTAGAGCCAAATGAGCTTTGGAATAGAAGGCTTGCACATGTGCACTACAGAGCACTACCTATTGCAAGCAAAGCTATTCCATAAATTCAAGCTATTTGAAGGGAAGAACAAAAATCAGAATATGACCTAAAAGAAAAAGTGAAGAATGAAAAAGTGGTGATGGCCACCTTCAATGGCCTCCCAGGATCATGGAATTCATTCATGTGAGGAATGTGTGCTAGAAGGAAGTGATTACTTTCAATAGACTCTAGAAAGAGAACTCACAAGAAGAAGAAGCTCAAGAAGAGAAGGTGGGAGCAACTGAAGATCAAGCTCTTTCCATCCAAAGAATATCCCTCAAGCAATGAGGAATATGAAGAACTCAACTCTTGAAGAAATTCTTATCCACCTTAGCTTTTGGATAAGAAATGATGCTATTATGAATGAAGAAGACGATGAAGCTAAAGGCTCAAGAAGGAGTCTACCCTCGAAACAAATAAAGATAAGTATTCAATTGTCATTTCATTATATTGTTTTGTTGTGCATTTGTTTATATTTAGTTATTGTATTATGCATGATAGGATGTTTGCATTAATGACAGTATACTACTAATATGCATGTGATGGGTAAGTAGCTCATGGTGCTATACAAATTCTCCATTTCTACTTATCTAGAATGAAACCTCTTTGTTGACATATTGGATTAGTGCACAATATCAATGTTGTCTTGGTAGAGATGGAAGGCACCTAGAAAGTTTCAGTGAGATATGGATGAATGTTGTATTGGCTAAAGTAGTTGCATGATCATATACTTATGCATAGTAACTTGCCAGTATGAATATTTCTTATGAAATGTTTCTAACCATACAAATGCATTTGACTTGTAGGAAATATCGCATACATAATCGCCTACAAGCAATGAAGAATGAAGACTTGTTCCGAAGAACAAGTGACGACAGTTCAAAGACAAAGAATAATATGACGAGTGCAGTGACATCATTGATGTAGAACCTTCCAGCCACCAAGAAGAAAGGAAATATTAGTTCAAGAAGAATGATGGCAGGGCGTAGTATCGGGACCTGAAGAGAAGTTCATAGTTCCATAATGCAGTAGATGGAAACATCGTGGGATACAAAGCAAGATTCGTAGCATGAGGCTTCTCATGATAGGAAGGCCTAGACTACGAAGAGACATTTGCAACTAGTAAGAGTTGAAACACATACATCATGAGCTTAATGAATATCTTAACCTTTGCTACAAGGTTGATAGAGGATGACAAGCTATAAGATGGATGCAAAATGAACTTTTGAAGAAGTTCAAGATAGAGGATCTTAGTATCCAGTGATCCTAGATGGATACTACTTGTCACTTAAGTACGGAATGTTTCAGTGCATAGAGTATGGAAGACAGAGGGAGTATGATGCTCTGCTTCAGAGGGAGTGATTGCAGAAGATCCTGAGGTTCGACATGGTATGATAGGATGGGCAGATTACTGATGATTCTAGGCTTTACTGAGAGTAAAGTGGATTCCAACCTTTGATCCAAGGTTGAAGTTGGAAGACCAGTGATGCTCCTATTATGTGTCGATGCACTATTGTTCTAGGTATGGAGGTGTGGCAAAGTACAGATGGGATCTTCCTTGGACAAGGGAAGTATGCAGTAGAGATCCTGAAGAGATTCGGGATGATGGACTGCAAGGAGATGGCCACACCTATGGCATCGAACCTGAAGCTATTGAGTGATGCTTCGTCAGAGTCGGTTGATGCTACGATGTATCGTCAGATGATTGGGTCATTGATGTACCTGATGAACACGAGACCGGATATTTGCTTTGCTGTGAACACCTTGAGCCAGTACCTGACAGATCCTAGAAGTGTTCACTTGACTGCTGCAAAGCATATTCTGAGGTACGTGAAGGGTACAATTGATTATGGGCTCAAGTATGATGCGAATCAGAAGATTAACCTAGAGGGTTATGTTGATTCAGATTGGGCAGGTAGTGCCATCGACATGAAGAGTACTTCAAGATGTTGCTTCAGTATGGGATCAGGTGTGATCTCTTGGTTTAGCAGGAAGCAATCCTGTGTGGCACTGAGTACATTTGAAGCAGAGTATGTCACAGCCTGTTTAGCTAGTTGTGAGGCAGTATGGCTGCGGAAGCTACTATCTGATATATTTGATCTCCACTTGGATGCTACTTGTATACATTGTGACAACCAGAGTTGCGTGAAGTTGTCAGAGAATCCAGTGTTCCATGACAAGTTGAAGCATATTGAGATCAAGTATCACTATATCAGGGATATGGTGCAGAGAGGAGCAGTGAAGCTCATGTATGTTGCGACGGAGGAATAGGTAGCTGATGTATTGATGAAGCCATTAGCTAGGTTAAAGTTCGAGTACTTCAGAGAGAGACTTGGTGTTCTCCAGATCGAGGTTTCCTCCCAGAGACAGTGATGAGACCCATAGCCATTCTGACGAGGAGGTCAGATATAAGGGCTGAGCAATTCTGTCATGGTGAGAGGATTATGTTCCTTCCATGTCAGATATGAGTGCTAGAGATCCACAAGCCATTCAGACGAGGAGGTTAGATATAAGGGCTGAGATATTCTGTCATGGTGAGAGGATTCAGTTCCTTCCATGTTAGATATGAGTACCATAGCCATTCTAACGAGAAGGTCAGATATAAGGGCTGAACCATTCTGTTCATGGCTAAAGGATTAGGTTCCTCCAATGTTAGATGTGAGTGTTGGCCATTCTGTCGAGTATGACAGATGTAAGGGCAATTGCCACTCTCCGGGAGAGTGGAGGCGCCTGGTCAGTTACCAGGTAGCTCAGTCTGGGACTGGGGGCCTTTTTGACGAGGGTGGAGGATTTGGTTCCTTCTAGGTCAGATGTGAGTGCATGCCATTCCGTCATAGTGAGAGGATTAAGTTCCTTCTATGGCCGATGTAAGTGCGGGCCATTCCGTCATGGTGAGAGGATTAAGTTCCTTCTATGGCCGATGTAAGTGCAGGCCATTCCGTCATGGTGAGAGGATTAAGTTCCTTCCATGGCCGATGTAAGTGCGGGCCATTCTTTCATGGTGAGAGGATTAAGTTCCTTCCATGTCAGATGTAAGGGCAGGCCATTCTATCTTGGTGAGAGGATTCAGTTCCTTCCATGATAGATGTGAGTGCGGGGCCTTTCTGATGTGATTGTAGTTTACTACATGATCAGATGTGAGTGCCGGGCATGCCTTTCTGATGAGTAGGTCAAATGTAAGTGCTGGGCGTGCCTTTCTGACGAGTAGGTCAGATATAAGTGCTGGGCAAAGACCTACCTATGGGCTAGGCCTACAACCAGCATGAAAAAGGGCTGGCTCTGTAGAACTTCCTATGACAAGATAGTACACACATGATGATGACCAGAGGAGATCCAGATCGAGCTATGATCCAAATCCAGTTGTGATGAATCTGAGAGATCCAGATCGAGTGATGATCCAGATCCAGCAGTGATGATCCAGATCGAGAGATGATCCAGATCCAGATCCAGATCGAGTGATGATCCAGATCCAGTCCAGTGATAATGATCCGGATCGAGTAATGATATAGACCCTGTGTTGATGATCTATGATGATCCAGATCGAGAGATGATCCAGATCCAGATGACTTGAAGATGAAGATGACTTGAAGACGAATATGATCCAGTTGATACAGAGAAGAAGACCAGTGCTGAAAATCGTGTCGAAAGAATACCTTCCTAGTTAAGAGGGAGTGTTGATGTATATGTAACTTTGGAACGTATTCTTCCATATATCTTATGTATTGTAACCCGATGTTTATTCCAGGATGTTTCTATTATGCATTTGAGTCATGTGGTCATGCCTCGATGTTCCGATCGGGAGGATTAATAATGTAATCAAGTCATATCAATTCATTAGGTAAGTCCCCACAGTTTCGGGGCACTTGAGTTATTATACACTAATTAAGGTGTAGGCTCGGGTAAGTAATATTAGGTCGAGCCTACGTGTGAAAGTGTAATTCAAGTGAACGGACTAATATAAATAGAGAGTGAGAGTCTCTCTATTTATCACTTCTGAAGTACATCACTTGCTCTTTGGAGAAGGAAATACTTTGGCTTGACAGAAAACAGAAGGCTGCTGTTGTGTTGCGAGGTCATCTTACTGTTTTGGGTTTCACATCTTGTGGTGATACTATCTTAGAGGAAGTTGAGGGGTTTTCTCCATTTATGGTTTCCCCTATCAAAACTCTTTGTGTATCTTGTCTCATGTGATGTGCTTATGTTATTGCTGTGCTCGTTATTCTCTCAGTGAAAAGATCCTAACATAATGCTAGCTTAAATGTTGAAAAACTAACATTTATTACACTTAAGGTTTCACATTTTTATCAAATGTAGTTGTTATGTAATTTTGTAAATGAATGTAGCAACCACATTTCTTCTCATAGATCGGTACTACCACTATCATAGAAATTATATTTGCAATATGGTTTTAACCATTTTTTCAGTAATGAATATAGTTTTTACTGTATCTTTGTGAGATTATTTTTGTATTAATGTTGTCATTTATTTTGGATTTAGTGTTAATTGGGAGACATAAATGAAACTTTCAATAAAAGTGGAAAATGATGATGATGATGATGACTGTGATGCAAATTACAACAATGATGATGATGACAATGACAACAATGTTGTTGATGTTGATGGCCTAGATGGAAATCACAATGATGATGGAAATGATGATAACAACAAAGATAACAATGATGGTCATCACAATGATCCGTATAGCCATCATCATATTCATCATTGTCATCATCATAATCACCATTAGTATAGTCCCTAAGCAATGGCATAATACCAAATACAATTCAAGTTATTCCACACCTAAAAATGGTTCCGACCTCTCATGCATAGGGTGAATTTTTAATCTATATGGAATGTTTAGCAGTATAGAACCTCATGCATAACCATGACTCCTCAAATAAATTGTTGAGGATTACATGGTTGTCATTATCAACATCATCATCATCGTTGTCTTCATATAATCATAATCATTTCCATCATCACCATTATATAATCACATCATCATCCTCATCCTCATCCTCATCAATGTTATCATTGTCATTTTCATCATTAGAATCTTCATCTTCCTCGTCATCACCATCAAATAATAACATAATTATCGTTACCATCATTAGATTCTTATTTCTTTTTTTTGCGGGGGGGGGGGGGGGGGGGCGCGGGGGGGTGTTCTTAAAACTACCCCTTAGTGCATTCTTTAGGGTGATTTTTAGAAATCCCTTCCCCACCCGAAAAAAAAGAAGTTATGAGAAGTATAATTTTTGGTGAGTTTGTCTAACAATCACCCCCAAAAGTCTAATTCTAAAAGGCACCCTAAAAAATGAATTTAGGGGTGGTTGTGTTAACACCTCCCACCCAAAAAGAAAGCCATGATAATTGGACTTTTGGGTTTGGTAAGAATTCCTCAATAAAAAACTGTTGCTAAAGGGTTATATTGTTGTCGTGATTTCCCAATATGGTAGGCTTGGTTTCTTACTATATGGAAGAAAAAATGTCCTTGGATGAGGCCATGTGATTTGAAGCTCCAAAGTCTTGGATCCATGAGGATGGAGATGATAAAACAATTATGCAAGAACATGGTCTTTTTCATTATGTTATGTCTTATATACCTTGTTGTGCTTCTTAATTGAACCTATTGTAATTGCAATCATGTTATGTATGACAACCCTTCCTATAGTATGCACATAATTTCTTCTCGTTCTTGGAATTTCCATCTTTGGAGTATGAATTTGAAAACATTCAACCTTACGAGGAGGGAAAGTTAGTAACTAGAAATCCCTCAAGACATAGAGATGGAGTTTATGTAGATGGTTCAGATTTAGGTGTTGTAAAATGATATGGAAGTTTCATATAATTGCAAATTTAATTTATCATCTAACTATGAACCAACTTCCTTTTATTAAGTTTCTTCTCATTATGGGTGGATAGTATCTATGCAAAAGGGATATGATGCACTATCAAGAATGGGAAATGGAAGTTGATTGACCTCCATTTGGTAACAAACCAATTAATACAAGTATGTCTATAGGAACAAGTACAAATTATATCTCTCTCTTGACAAGCATAGGGAGAGGCTTGTGGATACACACAAAAAAAGGATTTGAATATCAAGAGACAATTTTCCCCACAACAAAATGGCCTACCATTCTTACTCTATTATATTTCGCTACATAGAATGGGTGTAATGTTCATTAAATGGGTTGGATACGACTTTCTTGAATGTAGACTTCATAGAGAATGTATTCATATCTCAGCCATAATTTTTTTTGTGAAGGGAAAAAATTAAAAAGTATGCAAGATCATGAAGTGTTTGTATGGTATATAACAAGAACCTCATGTCTGGTATGAAAATCTAACTTATCATCTTTTGAAATTGAATTCCAAACACTTTAATGTTGATGATACAACTATATTTGTCAAGGAAGTTGGAAAAACTATTGTGTATCTTATAGTGTATGTATATGATATGTTGATGATAGGGAGTAATGGAATCTATATTGCATCCATAAACAATTAATTTATAAAAGGTTTAAGGATGACTAAAATGGGGAATATTCCCTACTATTTGGGTATTGAACTAACTCAAAATCTGAAGTATATATTTAGTGCCCAAAAGAAGTGAATTGGATAATTACTAAAGAAATATGGCATGGTTGAATGTAATCCGCTTTCTACTTTAATGGAACAAAGTTTGAAGCTAACATCAAAATAAGGTAATGGATTTGAGGATGTAACTAAATATAGAAAACTTGTGGGGAGCATCTTCTACATTACAACTACTAGACTTGATATTTCATTTTTAGTTGCAATCCTTTCCAAGTTCATGCAAAATCCTTGTGAAGGAAATTGGTGTGTTGTAAAGACAGTTCTAAGATACTTGAAGGGGACTAAATACTGTCGAATCATTTACTCTAAGGTGGAGTACTTCAAATTAATTAGATACATATATTCATTCTATATGGTGATAAGGAAAATGTATTGTCTACTTCGAGATACTTCTTGAGTCTTGGATTAACAAACATCTCTCGGAGATCATGTAGACAATACATTCTAGTATATTCCACTACTAAGGTATAATATGTGGTTATTGTAGAGGCAACAAACAAGATTGTGTCACTTAGAAAGATACTAGAGGATTTGTAGGAAAAACAAGTAAATTTTACTCCCCTTTTTATTGACAAATATTATGTAATAAAGTTGATCAAGAATATTGGATTCCTCAATCAAACAACAAAAACATACATGAATTACAATCACATTCAACATCATGTATTGGCCAAGGACATTCATTCAATGACACGTTGTTCATAAGTGAGAAGATTGCATACATCTTCACCAAAGCAGTTGGAAGAGAAAATGTTCAGGAGTTAATAAAACTACTTCGGATGATGAACATTGCTTCAAATTGGTGGCATCATGTTGAAAACCTAATCCCATGGATTATGGTTACAATAAAAATTATTATTATTCTTATTATCATTAATTTAAGAAATATTATGATTCATATCAACCAACCTCTTAAATATCAAACCAAATGTCATATTTTGATGTATTTATATCAGGTTCACATCAATATTGTTCATTCAAGCATTGGACTATGTAATATTTTGGAGCTAGAAACTAAAACAAGTAGTAATGTGAAAAAACTATGATAATCATCAACCATGAAGAAGAAATGAAAAATGGATGTTGGAAACTCATTATTCCATTTTATAATTATAAAGAATGGATAGATTTTTACTTATAGCAAATATGAATTGCTCATTACAGCATAAAAACCGAGTCAAGACTTAACTAGAGATCAAATTCATGTAATTATACATGCAATCTACCATAGACGATTTAACAAGATCATAGTTGACCTATGTGTACAACTGGAGACTTAGATACCAAAAATTAAGGATCAATTTCATGATAAATTCATTTGTGTGAGAAACATTCTCAAAATAGTCAAGGAAGGTGTGATCTAGTCAAAATAATCAAAGTGGAATCTTGTAGTCCTTGATTAGTGTATTTAACTCTTGGAATCACTCAATTCAAACAGGTAATGTGGGGTCCAAAACTCAAGGAATAAATCTCTATATCAAGGAATGTTCCCTCACATGCTAGAAATAAAAATGAGGAAAACAATCTCTTGATATTCAATTTAAGGCATGCGTCGTGAGATGCTAGAGGCATCTTTGAGATATTCATCAATAAGTACTTGATGTGTGACAAGTTCTCCTTTAATTAAGTGATATATCTGAATCGGTGTATTATATCCAATAACTTGATCTATAACAAGTTCTCCAATATAATGTAAGAAACTGTCTAATATAATGTAAAAAAATATTATCACCTGTTAATCTAAATCTATAAAAGATTCTCCCTCATCTGAATGTGTGTTTTGAACCGGTACATATCCCAATATCGTAGCGCTATTGCAAGTATCTATGGAAGAAAATATGTCCCTAGACGTGTGAATTTTCCTATAAAAATCTTGGATTTGGATTCTTTTTCCTTTGATGCATTTTATTATTTCTCATCTTCTTATTTATATGATGGGAAACAAGGGAATACACCTTTGAGGACCTTGGGAATTCCATTTGACTAATATTATCTTGATCATAGAGAAGTGAGGCTACAAAATTATCCAATATAGGCATCTTTTGTATAGCACCAAGTTCCAATATTATTGAATGGAATGAGGAGAAAAAAATAATAATATGGTACTAATTTTGATAGAATTAACAAAAGTAACTGATCATTGTCTTTGTATATTTTCGACATAGAGATAAAGTAATATATGCTTGAATTTTTTAAAGAATTATTGGGTAAATTCAAAGTTACGAGGACTTATATTGGGGAGCTCAATCTCTAATTGGTTGTTTCTCATATAATCTTACTTCTAAAAAGGATAGATATCTTGGCTTAAATTCCATTTTGAGTCTTTTCAACATCAATGTGATATAATAAATCCATATATGTTGAGTACCATTGTAATTTAAAGAATTCATCCATTTTAGTTAGATATTTTGACTTCTCTACTATTGAATTAGGGTCAACATCTATTCCCATAATGACCAAGTGAAGTGCCTTCATTTGCAATAGAATTTTAAGTCTTGATTTCCATTCAAGGAAATTGAAGTGAGTAAGCATTTACTGAAAAAAAAGTCCCATTCCAATTGATGGGATATTCCAAAGTATTCCCAACTCGCAAACCTATTTACTTACTCTGTTAGAGTCCCTTAATTTCTTATAACACATGATTTTGGAGCACGAGGTCTAGAAACTAAAAAAAGTAGTAATACACTTATCAAGTGATTGAACAAGTGAAAAAATCATGATATTCATCAACCACAATGAAGAGATGCAAAATCCCATTCAAAATCCCATTATTCCATTATGTATTTATAAATAATAAATCAATCGTTTCTTATTCTCAATGCAAATCACTAAGGAAGGCAATTCAAATTGTTCAGTAGTGCATACAAAGATGAATTCGGATCTCTCAAACTATAACAGCTGTTGCAAAATTGAGAGAGGTTTTTGTGAATGAGGTTGGTTTGGAAAAAAACCTCTTTTTTTTCCATAATTCATTTCCAGCACCTCGTAATCTTCTCCCAATGAGAATGAAAAAAATAGGAAAAACAAAGCTGCTACAGGAATCTTCTCATGAAAATATTTGACGAAGGACTCAAAAATGAGGGTTAGATTATAAAGCAAAAATTGGAATAAAATTTTATTATAAGTTTTTGAAAGCTTAAAGGACATACATATTAACTAATCAGCCCAAAATACAAACCTTAAAAGCAAAAATAATGAAATCATTCAATCATTAAAAGCAATAAATCCAACAAAAATTATTGATTGTCAAAAATTCTTAAAATCAACATAAAATGTAAAATCATTTTAAACCAACGGTTGCAAATTAGGACAAAAAGAACGGATAAACTAAGAAAAATATCTAGTTATAACATCTCATGACAATATTTGACAAAGGACTAAAAAATGAGGGTTAGATCATAAAGCAAAACTTGGAATAAACTTTTATTATAAGTTTTTGAAAGCTTAAAGATATACATATTAACTAATACGCCCAAAATACAAACCTTAAAAGCTAAAATAATGAAATCATTCAATCATTAAAAGCATTAAATCCAACAAAAATTATTGATTGTAAAAAATTCTTAAAATCAACATAAAATATAAAATCATTTTGAACCAACGGTTGAAAATTAGGACAAAAAGAACAGATAAACTAAGAAAAAGATCTAGTTATAAGATGTGGCTCTTGCTAGGGGATGAAGTCCTCCATGTGAGGCGTCAGTAGACCTTGTTCCTTATTCATTGGGTGATGGAGTCATTTACCAAATCTCTGCAACTTTCTCAAACTCTGAACACATGCCTCTAAAATGAAAAAATGCTGGTACAAACTAGGATACTAAAAAGAATCTACATGCTCGTATAGCGAGCTTATTCTGCTATTTACTCCTACTTATAATCAGAGGAAACAACCCAATCAAGTGTAATCATACTTCCAGTGAATCCAAGAAACCATTTGACTAAGAATCATAATTCCATGCATGCTACTATTTGAGAAGACCCACAAAAGATGTGATAGATGCAATAAAGAGTCTGTAGGAAGCTGGTACTTATGACTGGAAATAGTAAGTATGCCAAAATTTGGAGCAGTTGNCACGGGATCATGAAATTTTCGATTTAAAACTTCAATGTCTTCATTATATTCATCATAAAGTGAAGCATTCTCTTCCTCTCCATTGCTGTTCTTTTTAAAATTCGGCTCAAGAATGGAAACTAAGGGCTCTTCAAACTAATTCTCAAACTTTAAATAAAACCCTTGTTCAAAACTTGAACAAATAAAATTCTGAAAGTGACCATAAGTCAAGAATGGCATCTTATTTCTTATATCAAGGGTAAGAGGTTGAAGAGCAGCAACTTCTTCTTCATAACATGATAATCTCATAGCAGGAACTAGGAAATTTCTACTATAATCCACTGAAAGTATATTATCAACAAAAAACTTAGCAAATTGATATGAAGAATCAACAAAAACTTCATTTATATCCTTATTCATATGAAAATATGAAAATGATGAAAAAAACTGTCTTAAATCTGAATGATACCTACGTTCTTCTTCCTGTTCATAAGCTTGTATTTCTTCAACATAAGCCTGATCTTGAAGTATTTTGCAATCTCGAATGTTCTCCTCCACTCCTTTTTCATCCTCAAACAATTATATTAAAATGATGATTTCCTTTCTAACGGGAAAAAGAAAAGATCTGAATGTTGAGCCAGAACATAATATACCGTAGCAAGTTTTCCCGAAGGTCTAATCTCCATAGGTCTAATGATATAAAAATTTTAAACCTCTAATTAAATTTAGTAATTGGATCATCATTCTCCCTTTTCAAACTATAAAATTCAGAAAGAAATTGATCATAAGATTTATTCTTACCCCAATACTTGAAAAATACATCATGTAACTCTTCCCACGATCCAATTAAATCAACTTTTAGGAACCAAAACCCAACATCTCCAGCAAATGATTTCGAAAGTAACCTCATGACAACATCCTCATGCATGATTTCAAAATTATCAATGAAATTATGAAAAGATCCTAAATGCTTCTCTGCTGTAATATGGTCTTTTCTAGTAAAATGGGAAAGATATTCAACAAAGTAGAAAGGGAAAAGATGTAAGAGAGATGACATCCTAAGAGGTTTAAACATCTTATGTTTGAGTCTAGACTAAAAATATGTGAGTGGAAAATGACGTTCAACAAGTTGTTCACAAGTTTCAGCAGTGATGGTAGAAGGTAATAGATCAGCTTTATTCTCTACAAGATGACCAGAATAATCAAGTTCAAGCGATATGGGTATATGTATATCATGTTGCACATGTATTTCAAGTGAAGTAATAGTATCAACATCAATAAAAAAAGAAGAACGCATACTTTCTTCTTCCAAAGAGGGATATGTACCTGAAGCTTTATGATCATCGAAATAGAGAAAACAAAAAATAATTCTTTTGACATGCAATGGGAAAGACATGAAAGAACTGATGAATAAGAAAAAAACCTCATGGAGGAAAGTAACAAGCTGATACCGAGTCTTCCCATTTGGATTCTTTATTTTTCTATCAACAAAATTTCTTCTTGCAGTGGAATCTATAATCATGGAATTGCTGGTGAAAAATTGTAGTATAAAATATTTTTTGACTGTGTTCACCTCTCAAAATCAAATGAATAATGATATCCCAGGGAAGATATACTTCAGCTTCATCACTGACAATGACGCCAAAGATGTTAGTTCCAGAAATTGTTCTCAGACTACTAGAAGAACAAGCCAACACAATCTCAAATAAAAATAAAATAAAATTGGTTTTTAGGGTTTTGGTTTCAAAAAATTCATCAACAAGCAGGAAATAAATAGCCATAAGCTAATACAGAATTGAATCATGTAATTCAGATAAATTGGGGATCAAACACATCCCAATAATCCATAAACATTACACATGAAACAGTAATTCCACCCATAGGCTACAAGCATTTACATGAATAAACCTTTAAACCGTAAATGAAATTTTAGACTGAGCAATCAACTAGATTAGAAATGAAAAGGAATGACAGGTAATAGGGCTTATCAGTTTATATATAATCAATAACAGTCATCCACTTACATAAGAGTTATAAATGCTAGCTTGAGAAATCAAAGCTCCAAAAGCCTCTCCTTGAATAAAAAATCCCCCCTTGCACTGTATGCATGTCTTCCTTTTATCATTACAAAGATAAATTAGTTCCATAACTAAATTCTAGGTTGAAATTTGAAATATTTACATCAATTAGTTACATGATAACTCAAAATCTTTAAAGACAACCCAAAAATAACAAGTCGAATTTGAGGAAATTTGGTGAATTTCTGAAAATTTGGGTTCAAATATGCTTTCATATCTCTTGATCTTGAACACTTGTAAAAACACTAAGAGAGGTGTTTTTAAATTAGTATGTTATTAATACAAACCTCTCTTGGTTTTTAAAAATTCCCCTTCAATTGATCGTAATGTGTTCTATAAATTTGTGACTAAAACAAGAAATTATTAAAAAATTAAAACCCTGAAAATAGGCCACAAAGATGAATTCTAATATCTCAAACTGTAATAGTTGTTGCAAACTTGAGAGAGGTTTTTGTGAATGATTCTGATTTGGAAAAAAACCTCTTTTTGTTTTCCATAATTCGTTTCTAGCACCTCATAATCTGCTCCCAATGAGAATGAAAAAAACAGGAAAAACATAGCTACTACATGAATCTTCTCATGAAAATATTTGACAAAGGACTAAAAAATGAGGGTTAGATTATAAAGCAAAACTTGGAATAAACTTTTATTATAAGTTTTTTAAAGCTTAAAGATATACATATTAACTAACAATCCCAAAATACAAACCTTAAAAGCTAAAATTATGAAATCATTCAATCATTAAAAGCATTAAATCAAACAAAAATAATTGATTGTCAAAAATTCTTAAAATCAACATAGAATGTAAAATCTTTTTAAACCAGCGGTTGAAAATTAGGGAAAAAAAACAAATAAACAAAGAACAAGATCTAGTTATAACTATAACAAACCAATTAATACAAGTATGTCTATATGAACAAGTACAAATTATATCTCTCTCTTGACAAGCATAAGGAGAGGCTTGCGGAAAAAGGATTTACACACAAAAAAAGGCATTGAATATCAAGAGATGATTTGCCCCACAACAAAATGACCAACCATTCTTACTCTATTATATTTGGCTACATAGAATGGGTGTAATGTTCATTAAATGGGTATGAATACTACTTTCTTGAATGTAGACTTAAAAGAGCATGTATTCATCTCCTAGCCATAATTTTTTTTGTGAAGGAAAAAAATAAAAAAGTATGCAAGCTCATGAAGTGTTTGTATGGTATATAACAAGATCCTCATGTCTGGTATGAAAATCTAACTTATCATCTTTTGAAATTGATTTCCAAACACTTTAATGTTGATGATGCAACTATATTTGTCAAGGAAGTTGGAAAAACTATTGCATATCTTATAGTGCATGTATATGATATGTTCATGATAGGGAGTAATGGAATCTATATTGCATCCATAAAAATTAATTTATGAAAGGTTTTAAGATGACTAAAATGGGGCATATTCCCTACGATTTGGGTATTGAAGTGACTCAAAATCTGAAGTATATATTCAACTCCCAAAAGAAGTGAATTGGATAATTGCTAAACAAGTATGGCATGGTTAAATATAATCCTCTTTCTACTCTAATGGAACAAAGTTTGAAGCTAACATCAAAATAAGGTAATGAATTCGAGGATGTAACTAAATATAGAAAACTTTTGTGAGGAGCATCCTCTACCTTACAACTACTAGACTTGATATTTCATTTTTAGTTCCAATCCTTTCCAAGTTCATGCAAAATCCTTGTGAAGGAAATTGGTTTGTTGTAAAGACAGTTCTAAGATACTTGAAGGGACTCAATACTGTCAAATCATTTACTCTAAGGTAGAGGACTTCAAATTAATTAGATATTTATATTCATTCTTTATGGTGATAAGGATAATGTATTATGTACTTCGAGATACTTCTTGAGTCTTGGATTAACAAACATCTCTAGGAGATCATGTAGACAATACATTCTAGTATATTCCACTACTAAGGTATAATATGGGTTAAATTAGATGCAACAAAACAGATTGTGTCACTTAGAAAGACACTAGAGGATTTATAGGAAAAACAAGTAAATGTTACTCTCCTTTTAATTGACAAATATTATGTAATAAAGTGGACCAAGAATACTAGATTACTTGATCAAACAACGCACATATACATGAATTACAATCACATTCAACATCATGTATTGGCCGAGGACATTCATTCAATGATATATTTTTCATCAGTGATAATATTGAATACATCCTCACAAAAGCACTTGGAAGAGAAAATGTTCAGGAGTTAATAAACTTGCTTCGAATGACAAACATTGCTTCAAATTGGTGGCAGGATGTTAAAAACCTTATTCTTATTAGTTAAGAAATATGATGAGCCGTACAAGGGTAGGAACCAACCTCTTAAAACATGAACCCAAAGGTCACATTTTGATGTATTTATATCAGGTTCACATCAATATTGTTCATTCAAGCATTGGACTATGTAATATTTTGGAGCTAAAAACTAAAACAAGTAGTAATGTGAAAAAAGCATGTTATTCATCAACCATAAAGAAGAGATGAAAAATATATGTTGGAAACCCATTATTCCATCATATAATTATAAAGAATGAATAAATGTTTGCTTATAGCAAATTTGAATTGCTCATTAGTGCATAAAAACCGAGTTAAGAATTAACTAGGGATTAAATTCATGTAATTATCCATGCAATCTACTAGAGACAATTTAATAGGATCATAGTTAACCTATGTGTACGAGGGGAGGCTTAGATACCCAAAATTAAGGATCAATTTCATGATAAATTCATGCATGTGAAAAACATTCTAAAAATAGTCAAGGAAGGTGTTATCTAGTCAAAATAATCAAAGCGGAATCTTGTAATTCTTGATTAGTGGATTTAAATCTTGGAATTACTCAAGTCAAACATGTGATGTGGGGTACAAAACTCAAGGAAGGAATTTCTATATGAAGGCATCTGCTCTCACATGCTACAAATAAACATGAGGAAAACAATCTCTTGATATTCAATTTAAGGTATGCGTCGTCACATGCTAGAGCCATATTTGAGATATTCATCAATAAGAACTTCATGTCTAACAATTTCTTCCTTAGTTAACTGATATATTTGAATCCGTGTATTATATCCAAGAAATTGATCTAGAACAAGTTCTCCAATATAATGTAAAAATACTCTCCAATATAAAAAAAAATTACATTTTTATTTTTAGTTGATAGCTTGGCTCTGAGCATAAGTTGTTTGGAAAACTACCATCTCGGTAGATTCATTGGGGGAAGCGACTCATCATTTTAAGAAACTGAAAGTAATTGATAGATGATAGCTTTGATCTAAGGATAATTTGTTTGAAAAAACTACCATCTTGGTAGATTCATTGGGGGAAAATGACTCATCATTTTAAGAAACAGGAAGTAGTTTTTATGAACAATGTAATGAGATTCAGTCATATGGTTTTACTTTAAAATTATTGATCAATGTACATACTATGGCATTCATTTTATTAATAAATTCATACTCTTGACCGTAGACATAAATTCTTTGAAAAACTAACAAATTGACAAGTTAAGTTTCCATGGGGAAATGACCCATCATTTTAGGAAATTTATCAAAGAGGTTTCTATAAACAATGTAACTAGGTCTAGACCTAATGTTTTGGTTTCATTTATTAACCAATTTTCATATTGTGGCATGCATTTTACTTAGTAGTTCATATCTTGACTCGTAGTATAAATTGTTTGAAATTTTTTTCATCTTGGCATAATCATTACAAGTAAATGACACACCATTATAAAAATATGAAAGAGTTTTTGGTGAAAAATGCATCTAGATTCAAAGCTATTGTTTTGTTTTTAATCATGGACCAATGTGCAAAATGTGTCATGCATTTTACTAAGAAGTTCATAGCTTGGACCTAAGCATAAGTTGTTTGAAAAACATCCATATTTGTAGATTCAAAGTGAACAAATGACCCAACATTTTAGGAATATGATAGAGGTTTTTTTGAATAATGTATCTATCTTTAGAATTGTGGTTTTGTTTTCAATTATTGACGAATATGAGGTTTGTGGTGTGAATTTTACTAGGAATTTCATATCTTCACTCTAAAAATATGTTATTTGAAAAACTACCATCTTCACATATTCATCATGGGAAAATCACCCATCATTTTAGGAATCTAAAAAATGATTTTGTGAATGAAATATAGCTTCATACCTGTCGTTTTATTTTCAACTATTAACCAATGTAAAAATTGTGGCTTGCAGTTTACTAAGCATGTCATGGCTTGACTTTGAGCATAATATTTTTGAAAAAGTTCCATCTTGAAAGATATATTGCATGCAAATGACCCCTCATTTTAGGAATATGGATGAGGATTTTGTGAACAATGTATTTATACTAGTACATGTGGTTTTCGTTTCAATTATTCACCAATACGAATATTCTAGTTTTCATTTTACTCGGTAGTTCATAGCTTGACTCTGAGCATAAGTTGTTTGAGAAACTAGGAATCATTTTCATATAATTTAGTGCCCATGCAAATTTTGGGATTTTGTATTTTTGGTAATGTTTTTTTTAACATAGATAAAATGTAATGGAAAATTATGGGTGGATAATTGTTATATATCTAATGTAAATAACAATTACAAGATAGGAAGGAAGGGTTTGTAATGGAAGGCACCATATGTCACCATGTGGCACCCTATTCCAATAGCCTAATTCCACCCCATAGACTTGACTCAAAGAAAACTTCATTCAAGGGTTTTTACTAGACTTAAGGCTTCACATTTTTATCAAATGTAGTTGTTATGGAATTTTGTAAATGAGTGTAGCAACCGCATTTGTTCTCATAGATCATTAGTACCACTATCATAGACATTATATTTGAAATATGGTTTTAACCATTTTTTCAGTAATAAATATTGTTTTTATTGTATCTTTGTGAGCTTATTTTGTATTAATGTTGTCATCGATTTTTAATTTAGTCTAAAGTGGGAGACATGAATGAAACTTTCAATAAAAGTGGAAAATGAGAATGAAATGAATGATGATGATGATGACGATGACGACAATGACAACAATGTTGTTGATGTTCATGGCCTAAATGACAATCAAAATGATGATGACAACATCGATAACAATGATGATCATGATCATGATCATGATGATCATCACAATGATCAGTATAGTCATCATCATGTTCATCATTCTCATCAGCGTCATCACCATTAGTATAGTCCCCAAGGAATGGCATAATACCCAATACAAATCATGTTATTCCAAACCTAAAAATGGTTCCCACCTCTCATGCATAGGGTAATTTTTTAATCTATATGGAATGTGTAGTAGTATAGAACGTCATGCATAACCATGAATCCTCAAAGAAATTGTTAAGGATTACATGGTTGTCATTATCAACATCATCATCATCGTTGTATTCATATAAGCATAGTCATTTCCATAATCACCATCATTAAATCACATTTTCATCCTTATCCTCATCCTCATCAACATTATCATTGTCATTTTCATCATTAGAATCTTCATCCTCCTCATCTTCACCATCAAATAATAACATGATCATCGTTACCATCATTAGGATTTTTTTCGGGGGGGGAGGGGGGGGGGGGGTTGGGTTCTTAAAAATACCCCTTAATTGATTCTTTAGGGTGGTTTTTAGAAACCCCTCCCCCCTTTCCCGCTTGCAACCCCTCCCCCCCCCCGAAAAAAAAAACCAGAAAATTTATCAGAAGTATAATTTTTGGTGAATTTGTCTAACGATCACCCCCAAAAGTCTAATTCTAAAAAGCGCCCTAAAATATGAATTTAGGGGTGGTTGTGTTAACACCTCCCACCCAAAAATAAAGTCATGAGAATTTTACTTTTGGGTTTGGTAAGACTTCCTCCATAAAAAATTGTTACTAAAGGGTTAAATTGTTGTAGAGATCTCCCAATATGGTAGGGTTGGTGCATGACTATATGGAAGAAAATATTTCCTTGGATGAGGCCATGTGATTTGAAGCTCCAAAGTCTTAGATCCATGAGGATGGAGATGATAAAAAAATTATGCAAACACATGGCCTTTGTCATTATGTTGTTCTCTTATACCTTGTTGTGCTTCTTAATTGAACCTATTGTAATTGCAATCATGTTCGGTATGACACCCCTTCCTATAGTATGGACATAATTTATTCTCCTTTTTGGAATTTCAATCTTTCAAGTATGAATTTGAAAATGTTAATCGTTACGAGGATGGAAAGATAGTAACTAGAATTCCTTCAAGACATAGAGATGGAGTTGATGTAGATGGTTCATAAAATTTAGGTGTTGTAAAAGGATATGGAGGTTTCATATGATTGCACATTTAATTTATCATCTAACTATGAACCAACTTCCTTTTAATAAGTTTATTCTCATTATGGGTGGATAGTATCTATGCAAAAGGGATATGATCCACTTGTGAAGAATGGGAAATGGAATTTGGTTGACCTCCATTTGGTAACAAACCAATTAATACAAGTATGTCTATAGGAACAAGTACAAATTATATCTCTCTCTTGGAAAGCATAAGGAGAGGCTTGTGGAAAAAGGATTTACAGACAAAAAAGACATTGAATATCAAGAGACGGTTTTCCCCACAACAAAATGGCCTACCATTTCTTACTCTATTATATTTGTCTACATCGAATGGGTGTAATGTTCATTAAATTGGTATGAATACTACTTTCTTGAATGTAGACTTAAAAGCAAATGTATTCATGTCTCAGCCACAATTGTTTTTGTGGAGGGAAAAAATAAAAAAGAATGCAAGATCATTAAGTGTTTGTATGGTATATAACAAGAACCTCATGTCTGGAATGAAAATCTAACTTATCGTCTTTTGAAATTGAATGCCAAACACTTTAATGTTGATGATGCAACTATATTTGTCAAAGAAGTTGGAAAAACTATTGCATATCTTATAGTGCATGTACATATGATATGTTGATGATAGGGAGTAATGGAATCTATATTGCATCCAAAAAAACCATTTATGAAAGGTTTTAAGATGACTGAAATGGGGCATGTTCCCTACTATTTGGGTATTGAAGTGACTCAAAATCGAAAGTATATATTCAACTCCCAAAAGAAGTGAATTGGATAATTGCTAAACAAGTATGGAAAGGTTAAATATAATCCTCTTTCTACTCTAATGGACTAATTTTTGAAGCTAACATCGAAATAAAATAATGAATTCAAGGATGCAACTAAATATAGAAACATTTTGTTGGGAGCATCCTCTACCTTACAACTACTAGAATTGATATTTCATTTTTAGTTCCAATCCTTTCCAAGCTCATGCAAAATCCTTGTGAAGGAAATTGATGTGTTGTAAAGACAGTTCTAAGATTCTAGAAGGGGCCTCAAGACTGTCGAATCATTTACTCTAAGGTGGAGGACTTCAAATTAATTATATATTTATATTCATTCTTTATGGTGATAAGGAGAATGTATTGTCTACTTCGAGATACTTCTTAAGTCTTGGTTAAAAAACATCTCTCGGAGATCATGTATACAATACATTCTAGTATATTCCAATACTAAGGTATAATATGTGGTTAAAGTAGATGCAACAAAAGAGATTTTGTTACTTAGAAAGACACTAGAGGATTTGTAGGAAAAACATGTAAATGTTAATCTCCTTTTCATTGACAAATATTATGTAATAAAGTTGACCAAGAATACTAGATTCCTGGATCAAACAATTCACATATACATGAATTGCAATCACATTCAACATCATGTATTGGCCAGGGATATTCATTCAATGACACATTGTTCATAAGTGATAATATTGAATACATCTTCACCAAAGTACTTGGAAGAGAAAATGTTTAGGAGTTAATAAAACTACTTCGGATGACGAAGATTGCTTCAAATTGGTGACAGGATGTTAAAAACCTTATTCTTATTAGTATTAATTTAAGAAATATGATGAGTCGTACAAGAGTAGGAACCAAACTCATAAAACATGAACCCAAAAGTCACATTTTGATGTATTTTTATCAAGTTCACATCAATATTGTTCATTCAAGCATTGGACTATGTAATATTTTGGAGCTAGAAACTAAAACAAGTAGTAATGTGAAAAAACCATGATATCCATCAACCATAAAGAAGAGATGAAAAATATATGTTGGAAACCCATTGTTCCATTATATAATTATAAAGAATGAATAGATGTTTACTTATAGCAAATCTGAATTGCTCATTAGTGCATAAAAAACCGAGTTAAGAATTAACGAGAGATCAAATTCATGTAATTATCCATGTAATCTACCAGAGACAATTTAACAAGATTATAGTTGACCTATGTGTACAAGTGGAGGCTTAGATACCCAAAATTAAGGATCAATTTCATTATAAATTCATGCATGTGAGAAACATTCTCAAAATAATCAAGGAAGGTGCTATCTAGTCAAAATAATCAAAGCAGAATCTTGTAGTCCTTGATTAGTGGATTTAACTCTTGGAATCACTCAAGTCAAACATGTAATGTGGCATCCAAAACTCAAGAAAGGAATCTCTATATGAAGGTATCTACCCTCACATGCTAGAAATAAACATGAGGAAAACAATCTCTGGATATTCAATTTAAGGTATGCATCGTCACATGCTAGAGGCATATTTGAGATATTCATCAATAAGAACTTGATGTATGACAATTTCTCCCTTAATTAAGTGATATATTTGAATCGGTGTGTTATATAGAAGAAATTGATCTAGAACTAGCCTAGATCCAGCTTTACCCGGCTCTATCATGCGCCGAGAGGGATCAAATATTTCGAGGTACAAACCCTTTTTGGAGTGCAATTGTTGAAGCAGGGTTTGCACCTCGAAATATTTGATCCCTCTCGGCGCATGATAGAGCTGGGTAAAGATGGTTCTAGGCTAGTTTACTTACAAATATATATATATATATATATATATACACACACACACACACACACACACCTAAGATTATTAATTATTAAGCTGAATTGTATATATATATAGATATATAAGCCGACTTTTTTATGTGACACGTGTCATCTCCACGTTGAGCACGGAATTACACTTCTACCTCATACCGGGCTTTAGAATGCGCCTCTCCACGCAATTAATCCGACTTGTATATATATATATATATATAGATATATAAGCCAACTTTTTTATGTGACACGTTTCATCTCCACGTTGAGCACGGAATTACACTTCTACCTCCTACTGGGTTGTAGAATGCGCCTCTCGGCGCAACAAGTTATCCAATATAATGTAAAATAACTCTCCAATATAATGTAAAAAACTATTATCACATGTTCATTTGAATCTGTAAAAGATTCTTCCTCATCTGAATGTGTGATTTGAACCAGTACATATCCCAATATCATAGGGCTAGTGCAAGTATCTATGGAAGAAAACATGTCCCCAGAGGAGGTCATCATAATTATGCTTCTTCATTGAACCTCTTCTACCTACCATCATGTTCTATACGTGGGCCCTTCCTACAATATGCACATAATTCCTTCTCCTTGGTCTTTCCATATATGAAGTGTGAATTTTCCTATAAAAATCTTTGATTTGGATTTTTTTCCTTTGATGCATTTTTTTATTTCTCATCTTCTTATTTATATGATGGGAAGCAAGGGGATGCACCTTTGAGGACCTTGGGAATTCCAATTGACTAAGCTTATCTTGATCTTGGAGAAGTGAGGCTACAAAATTATCCAATATAGGCATCTTCCGTATAGCACCAAGTGCCAATCGGAATGAGGAGAAAAAAAGAAAATAATCTGGTACGAATTTTGATAGAATTAACAAAAGTAACTGATCATCATCTTTGTATATTGTCTTTGTATATTTTCGAAATAGAGATAAAGTAATATATGCTTGAATTTTTTGAAGAATTCTAAGATTAATTCAAATTTATGAGGACTTAGATTGGGAAGCTCAATCTCTAATTGGTGGTTTCTCATATAATTTTACTTCCTAAAAAGGATAGATAGCGTGGATCAAATTCCATTTGGATTTTTTTCAACATCAATGTGATATAATATATCCATATATGTTGAGTACCATTGTAATTCAATGAATTCATCCATTTTATTTATATCTTTTGACTTCTCTACTATTGAATTAAGGTCAACATCTATTCCCATAATGATCATGTGAAGTCCCTTTATTTGCAAAATATAATTTTAATTCTTTATTTCCATTCAAGTTAACTCAAGGGAGTAAGCATTTTCTGAAAGAAAGAACCATTTCAATTGATGTACTATTGCAAAGTGTCCTCAACTCGCAAACCTATTTACCAACTCTGTTAGAGTCCCTTAAGTTCTTATAACACATAGATGTTGTCCAACACAATGTCTAGAAACTAAAAGTAGTAATATACATATCAAGTGATTAAACAAGTGGAAAAATTATGATATTCATAAACCATAATAAAGAGATGCAAAATCCCATTCAAAATCCCATTATTCCATTATGTATTTATAAAGAGCAAATCAATGTTTTCTTATAGGCAATGCAAATCACTAAGGAAAGAAATTCAGAACTTAAGTAACTAAAAATAAGTATTATCTATATGATCAACTCTTGCTGGTGAGGAATCTACTTAAAAATACTCAAGGAAGATGTTGCCTACATAAAATAATAAAGGAGGAAGCCTCTAGCCCTTAATTAATGGAACTAAATATGCAAAGTTACCCCCATAAGTTAAACATGTAATGTAAGACCTTAGAATCCCTAATTTAAGGCATGGATATTCACATGCCAAAAGATGACCTCATTATCACTTTTATGATCTATAAATAAGAAATTACTAGCCAATCTAGGATGAAGCTCTCTATTGTCTCACAGAATCAAATTGGTTCAAATTTATACCTTGATGTCTCACATAATCAAAATGGCTCAAATTTATACCATGGCAATCATGAACTCGAGATTTAAGTGGCTAAGTGAGAGATTGATGTTGTGGAGAGGCTAAATATGCTAGATAACAAATTAATTGCAGGTCGTCAAAAGATAGTAGTATATAAGGGTGTAAAAAAAAGTGCAAGTGCTTAGTAACTCAAAATTGATGGTGTTTTGGATAATCTAAAATGTAGAATCAATAGAATTTGATCCTTCCATGTTGCAATTCCTATAGGTAAAGGAGAGTTAGTAGACTCTTTCTATTTTCTCATAATTATGGAGTTAAATAGTATGCCTAATCAAAGGAAGATTTGTTGTTGTAAGAAGGAATCATCAATTAACAAGAGTTGAAAGATGGGAAACAAACTTTGCCACTGTCAATATGTCAATCTAATGTGGTTGTTCTCATTTTCAAAGATTTGATGTAATGAAGTACATAGTTGTAGCTTAATGGATATTTGAAGACAATTTTTTTTAAAAGGATTCCAATAAGGAGCAAAAGCTTTCAAGGAATTCATAAGCTAAATAAGTAAACATAGTGAATGACAGTTTTACAATACTCTTTTTTAGTGTGAAAAGAAATTCAAATATATATTCTAATTTTATTTAGAAATATTAAATATATATAATAAAAAATATTGAAAAAAAATAAAATAATAAAATTTAATTAACAAATTAAAAATAAATAATAAGTTAACATCTGATTATCATAAGCATTATGATAACAAAAACAATGTGCAACCAAAACAAATAAAAAAAAAACTTAATTACAGAAAACGATCTGTAAAGCAAATACAGAAAAGCCAACTACAGAACGACCTTCAAAGCAAATAAGGAAAACCCTACAACAGAAAACGATCTTCAGTTACACATACTGGTGAACTCGGAGCCATAAACGAATCTTCAGTTAATTTACACATACTCTCGCTGGAGCCGAAGGTCTCCTGAAATTCGAATATAGAATTCTTCGTAAAATCTTTATGTAAATTCTTCGTAAATTCTTCGTAAAAATACAATGATCATGAAATAAATCCATAAAAATACAAATATCATAAAATACATCCATAAAAAAAGTTACAAATATCACAAAATATTAAAAAAAAAACATTATAAAATTTACAACTTAAGTTGATGTTAAAAATTAAGTTACATTAATCTTACTAAACTTAATACTAAATAAATAAAACATTTACTTTACTTTTTTCCACATAAAAAGAGTTGATAGCTTTAATAGTAAAATGATAAACATGAAAAATTTAATAAGCATGTCTAAATCAAACTTGCTAACTGATAACATTCATACACAGAAAACGATCTTCACAACAGGAACCGATCTTCGAAGCAAATACGGAATAGCCAACTGCAGAAAACGATCTTCAGCAAATAATAAAAAGACAATCCCCGAACGATCTTCAAAACAGATAAGGAAAATCCAATCTTCAGTTACCCATATTATTTCTCGAGCCATAAAAGAATCTCTGTTGCTTTTCAGTTAAAGATACTCTTGCTGGACCCCAACTCCGTAAAAGTTGTATGTACTTTTCGTCCTTTCCAGCATTTCGTGGTGGTGGTATAGTGACTTCAAATTCAAGAGCAGGGGAGTTCTCAAGCAACCAGACCAACACATCGATCTCCTTCTCATCATAATTCTCGTGAAGAAATGCCTGTACCTTCATAAGATTGAGCAGTGGAGACTCTAAACTTGTTGGAATGGCCGGATCCTTCATTAATATTTGCATTAAATTGAAAACCCAAAACCCAAAACCAATCACAAATTCTTTCTTACTCAACACCAACATATACTAGCAACAACTACATTAAATTAATAATGTGTCTAAATACGCCGATAGGCGTAAATTTAAGCACAGACTATAGGGAAAAACATTAATTATATGTGCCTAAATTTACGCCTATCGACGTATTCAGACACATTATTAATTTAATGTGGTTGTTGCTAGTAACGAGTGCGCGCATAGACATATCTACAAAGTATTAATAGAAATAATATTTTTTATTTAATTATAATATATAATAAATAATATTAAATATAATAATTACCATATTATTTAATTAATATAAAACATAATATACTTAAAATATTATTAATACAATGTTTTTCTGTATAGTATATATGAAAAAAAGTATTAATAGAAATAATATTGTTTATTTAATTATAATATATAATAAATAATATTAGTTATATTAATTACCATATTATTTAATTAATATAAAACATAAATTACTTCAAAGAATAATATGTTGGTGAAAGGTTTTATTAGATTCTAATAGTACATAAGCTGATTAATTGTCATTATGCATTATCAAACTGTTCCCTAATCAGTTATGTGAGATTAAGTAATTCATTGTAATTTTGGATTGTAAGTTTATTTCATAGTTGGGTCTAGCTATGTATGCAATGGTTTTCATGTTCTATTTTGACATACATAAAGTATCGATAGAAATAATAAAATGTTTAATTAATTGTAATAAATAATATCATTTATTTATTACCACATATTTTAATGAATATAAAACATTAAGTAAAACATAAAAAAAGTACAATATTATTAATACAATGTTTTTCCCTATAATATATATGAAAAATATATCAAGAAGTTAATTATATCCAATATTATTTATTTTATATGTTAAGCATACTTTATTATTTAATATCTTCACAAGTACTTATTTTAATATCGATTTGTAATTAATTACATGATATCATTGAAATAATTTGTCACAATATTACAATTAGTAAGACATATCACAATGTGACAAAACCCTTACTTAATGTTGCTAATGCAACTTAACTGTGGTAAGTGTCACAATACGACAAAACGCTTATTAATGTCACAATGTGACAAAATCCTTGATTAATGTCGCTAATGCAACATAACTATGATAAACGTCACAATACAACAAAACGCTTATTAACGTCACAATGTGACAAAACCCTTGATTAATGTCGATACTGTAACATAATTGGGATAAACGTCTGAATGCGACAGAACGCTTATTAAACGCCCACTCTCGCAATATTAATGTGTCACATCTTTGGTTGTGTTGACATATACCAACCAAACACTATAACAAACCATGGTTTAATGCCGTAATGTGATATAAGCCTTGATAATGTTGCAGTGAAACGTAAACCTTGATAAACAACATAATGCGACATAACATTAAGATATCTAACATAAACTGTGTTAAATGTCACAATGCAA